>KN887834.1:53944-65588 GCA_000934455.1 Apostichopus parvimensis | reverse complement strand
CTAATACTGTTTATTACAATTCTGACAATGTACATCGAATAACCGCATTTCGCCAAACAACCCGCGAAACCTGCAGGCGGTGGCACAGGTGGGAGGGGCTGGGGTGTGGGGGAGCCTTCCCCCCATGAAGACTGTTGTACCACCCGCGCTATTTGCCACAAAAAACCAATCTGTAGTTGTGTTTCCAAATATTTCACACCTAACGATAATACATGTACGGTAATCGTGCTAACAAGTTAACAACTACGCCACAAAATATGTTCGATATATTTCCGGATAGTATGATTCATTGCCAGCCAAAACTATAGCAGGCTATATATAACTTGTCGAACGGTGACACACCAAATATTGCCTCAAAACGCACCTATTTTTGCGGGAGGGGAACACTAGGACCTTCATACCGTCATACGGTAGTCGCCTTCAACCACCCAAGGGCGATATATACTTATCAAGCATTTTCTTAGTGAAGTGGCCAGAAGTAAATAAATTTAACAAAATAAACATCTCGAAGATCAAAATTGCAGATATAACAAGATGATATTCAGTATTGTTTGGTGAAACTTTTTTATAACAACTCAGTAAGGAAAGCTTAACTTTAGTCTTTCTGTAAATTAACAGTATTATCTTGTGCGATTATATTTCATATAGAAGTGAAATATTATTTGAAAAATGTTCTTACAAGATCATCTACAATTATATAAAAACTAACACGTCCTCTTTAAATTTATACATTTGTTAAAATATTTCGTAATTCTTTGAAAATCAACATGATATGAGAAAAACTTTAATTTTGTTTTGCTTTATTTTCCTTTTGACTTAAGGTATTTCAGCTGCTCTTTGTCGTTGGTTATTAAAAATTAATTATGTTGAATTTTTCTGTTCTTTTCTGCATTTGGTAGGAAAATTAAACCATCACACCGAATATTAATCAAATTACGATTGATTTTTCAGAAGAATATGAATGAGTTGGTATGGGAGAAGTATTGGCTCCCTTGGGTACATTTACTTCAATCGTGACAGTTTGTTTATTATTTTTGTGTGATGACTATTCTTTTCACTTGTTGAATTCATCCTTTATTGTGTATTGTATGATTTACATGAGCAATAAAAAAAAATAAAAAAAAATTACGATTACAATTTATCAAATGTAAGACACAAAGACATAAACAAAAATGGTTATAAAAACTTTCACGCAACGAATGTACGTGTTTAATAAGAAAGCCTACTCTTAGGAGTGATTCGTTTTGGTTATTCATATTTCGTTGACAAGACACTTTTTTACTCAAAATGAGCATAAACCACAGAGAAAACGTAAGGTATTTTAAAAATGCACTTTAGCATTACTTTCATTATTTGAACTTAAAAGGCTTGACCAGTCAATCTAATGATATTATCGGATTTCTTTGAAACTCAACTACAGGATTTTGAAGAAAAAAAAATCGTGAAATGAACGGAAATAGCTGATTTAAAGGGTGTGAAGACTCGCGCAAAAAGAAACGTCTAATGCCGGTAATCTGATCTAGTTTCGTGTGAGGTGTAACGGAAGTGTTAGACACCACCATCGATCCCAGAAAATACACACACAGCTTGCTACCGTCGGTAATTAGACACTAGTGTACAGTCAGTGCATGTATACAGCTGCGGTCAATACCCACAGCACAGTATACAAACGATAAAGTGATGGGCATCTCAGGTCCAGCTAAAGATAACAAGGTATGACGTTTCATTACGTTACACGAACAAAACGTCACTTGCAAGCAACAAAATAGTTAACCTTTTCAGAGCGTGGCATGCGGTTTAGGGCGAGTCTTCAATGCCTTTAAAAAGATATTAACTCCACAGTGTGTACTGCTGTAGTAATATCATCAATACTACCAAAGAAGTGTTGAATGGTGTTGAAATGATGGCGCTGTTGCATTCTTCACTAGAGAACCTAGTTGGATGAAAGTTAAAAAAAAAAAAAGAAGGAGACGGCATAACTATATGTAATAGTAGAAATTAACCATTTAATTCATTACATTCTACAAAGCTTATAGAAAAATGATCAATTTAAAATAAAGTTAGAATAATTTAATTTCATCACGTTTTTCAAACTACACGCAGACTTCTACCAAGGCTTGACGATGAGGGAGGGGAGGGGAGGGGAGGGGGGGTTAAGACGTATCCAGACACTAGGCATAATGTGGCCCGGGTAAATGAGATAACGACTAATATATATATATATCTGAATAGGCATAATGTATTTATGGCAAACTGAAAAAGGGGCGCGTGGGGGATTGAAGACTCAGGCGACATTGTCTACGGGGTGCGCCTTGGCTCTGCCCCAGCCCCCTACCCCTCCCCCACCCGTCCCCTTGCTATCTGATGCTCAGGCTATCAAGAGGGAATTGGAATTGTACCAGTGATTGCTCCATTATACATCATTACGTTTTCGTTAACTTGAAAGATTTAAATATCTATGACGGTTATATTTGGGGAGGGGGATGGGAGACGGGGGGGGGGGGGGGGGAGGTAATACCAAAGTTTGTTGGTTTTACCCACCAAAGATCATCAGTACAATTGTATTGTATGTTCTTCTTTGTCAGCGCAACTTGAAGATCTGAAAGACGGCTTCCTTGAGAATTACACCTCCAACTATCAAAAAAAAAATTAGGAAACAAGATTAAGACTGCAGAAACCAAAAAAAAGAGAAAGATTTACCTCATCGTTGGATATTGCTCAACAGTGGATCCACCTCCCAGCCCCCCCCCCCCTTCCCCCTCCCCTGCCGGAAATGAAAATATTAAATATGTTACGTTTGTATGAAATTTCCGACGTCGTCCATGTCGTAAACGAGAATTGCTGTCATGGATACAACGTTTGAGGTCAGACCGGGAACTTCAACGTTCGTGAAAATACTAGAAAATGAGAAGAAGAAGAAACCGAAAACAGAAAATCAGATTGTTCGATGTAACTAAATTAAAAAATTCCATGTTTATCTCAATCTTGGCCTTTTATACTGAAAGTGTACATAACAACAACGTATATATTGCTTAAACCTATCAGAGCTACAAGAAAAGAAAGAAAGATGTAGAAAGCCTTAACCACAGAAAGATGGAATATTAAAATTGAGAGAGGCTATAAGTAACAGGCGGTTCATTGAACCAGGGCCATTCATGTCCTGATTCTGATATTTATCTTCCTAAGAGGAAACGAATAGTACATTATTATCTTCCTAAGAGGAAACGAAGAGAACAAGAAAGACATAACTGGACCCTGGACCCGGCCCTGGGCTCATGAATATTAAAAAGGGGCCCCGGTGTAGTAGCCCTACAGTTAAAATCGACCACCCATTTAGTGGTGGTATCTTGGGGTCCTTCCCCAGAATAAAAAATACAAACAACTTTTAGACTGTGAAATAGTACATTCTGCGGAATAACAAGGCTATAAATATAGGTCTATAAGTATATGCTAGTATATAATGATTTCACGATTACCTGTTTTCTGGGTATGGAGGCCGAGTGGATGATCCATTTAAAACTACAGCTGTATAACCGGTCGCATTTTCTGCATACTGTAGGATAAATTCATCACGATATATATCAGACGTTAGCTGAGCTATAGGCCTGCATGACGTCACTATAGCTGATTAACATATAAACGGATTTTTTTTGTGTGTATCATGACGTTTTCTTACCTGTATCACATATATAAACAGCGTAAAACATTTCATTTTTAGTAACTCTGAGAACGTTGTACAGAAATGTTACAGTTATGGAACGTGTTCTAGCTCTAATGCATTGCAAAGGTAAAGAAAATTCAATACTTTTGGGCATAACGTTAATAGACATATTTTCGCATTTTGGGGTGCAACCGATATTTTTCGAACGGGAGACGTATACCAACACAGAATTAGGCGAATAACCACCGTGACATATCCGAATTAAAATTAAAGTAGCACGCATAAGAGAAAACACATTAACAAGTGAGCATATACTTACCACATGAGATGCCTGGCTCCAGAAAAGATTGGCAGTCTTATTCGTACAGGTTTGATTTTGACCGCAACTATAATCTAACTGACCATTCCGAGAACAACACCAGCTGACCTCATCAAAGATATGACCCAATAGCGTCATCTGTATAGTTTCTTTATGAACACAGTTTTTGCCAATATTATAGGCAGCATCTTTGGTCCGACCAGAGAAAAACATGGTCTATTAGGGTGGAAAATGAGAGATGGACATTTATTGAGAGAGGAATTTACTGGCAGAAACTATACTCCGCTTAACCAGCCTGGCTGCGGAAAAGAATTATATCCCGGGTGGGGTGGAAGGGAGGTTGGGGGGGGGGGGAGACTTGAGTTGAAAAAACCTCGAAGGGCATGCGGTGGGGCATGCGACTTCATTTGAAGGGGAAACCACAAAGTTACTTCAACACTATCTGACAAAATTGATCTTCTGTGCATGCGCAGTAACACAAATTAAAGTGTTTTGATGTTTTTCAACAAAAGGGCACGCAGTGAGTTACAATATCATTTTCTTCAAGTACATTTAAAACAGTTCTTAATTACAAAAATTGAACAAGTATGTTTTATTATCAAGAAGGGGCACTTCCAATCATGGAATGGGGAATGCTTGAGGAGTTTCGCAAAATTAGGGGAACGTGCCCCTCAGGCTATGCCCATAATGACCCCTTCGGCTTCGCCGCCCGATTTGCCGGTTTCACCCACTTTATATACATCCACGCAACCTACATCACCCACGCCACGTGTATTACTTATATGAATATGCAAAAGGTCAGGTCACACACCTTGTTCTTTGGAGTCGTGGGCGGCATAAGTGCCACATAGCTCTCATATTTTGTAGGATTGCTGACGTATGAACAGTCCGTAGATGGACATTCAAAGGCTCTCAAGAATTCTGTCCAAAGATATTCACAGCTGTTACTGAAATGAACCACATTAATTGATATGTACATTATTATTGCAATAAAATAAAATGTACTCTTTGAATTTCCTCTTATGTGTCGAACAACTCATTATATAAAAATTAAACCAAAAAGGGTAGTAATTACAGTGATAATTAGGCATATATAATGTAGCCTGGGTTTTCAATCGCGTTCAAAGGCCGACAAAAGAAGAAAATATTTCTAAGCCTTATGGTCTACTTATCACCACTGTATTTATCTATTTACAATTTGTTACCAAAATTCAATTCAGTATCAAGTATACACTATATATAACTGTCACGAAACCGGAGAAACCCTCTTATATTCGTTTGGAGAATGTTAATGTACACACAAAACTAATCTGTCAGATAAGCTATGTATGATGGTTGCTTTTGTGTGTCCTTTAAAGGCATTGAAGACTCGCCACAAACCACGTTCCGCGCTCTGCAAAAGTTAACTTTCCGTTGCTTGCAAATGACGTTTTCTTCTTGTTGCTACAAAATACAGACAGTAATGAAACGTGATACCTTGTTATCTTTTATCTAGACCTGAGATGTCCAAACTGCTATGTACACTGTGTTGTGGGTATTGACCGTAGCTGTATGTATCTACTGTACACTAGTGTCTAATTACCGACGGTAGCAAGCTAAGTGTGTATTTTCTGGGATCGATGGTGGTGTCTAACACTTCTGTTACACCTCATTCGAAACTAGGTCAGATTACCGGCATGAGACGTTTCTTTGTGCGCCATTCTTCACACCCTTTGGTCACCTGACCGTACGGCTACCTTAAAACCAATTCCTGTTCGAGCCTAAAGTAAGAGGTATTTATATACTTACCTTCCTCCACGGTCATCAAATTCTTTGCACCTCTTCAGAAATAACTCCTTCGTCAGAGATTCATATTCTGCTACAGAGTAACAGCACTGTAGAAATGTAAGCAGTACAAGTAGACCGCCATAAAAACGTCCGATTTTGCCGGTTCCCATACTGACTAGTATATAGTCATGCATGTATGCTCGTACAAAACGCAAGAAATATTATACGGCGCTCATATAAAGTCTTAATTCTTTCTAGTCCGTAAGCAATACCGCTGATCGATCACAAATTACTTCAAACCTTGTTTTTCTCAAAAATCACGAAAATGAAATCATGAAAAGGCGGCTACCTTGAGATTGAATATGTAGCCATAGCTAACAGTGTAGTAGGCCAACAAGAAGCTTGCCATAGAACACTGTGAATACGAACGTAATCTACGCCTGTATCACTCATGTCAGAGTACGGTACTATATAGTTCCTTGCTTATTCCACCACACAAGCATGTCTTTTTCATGCAGACGGTATGCCTATAAACATCATTCAAGAATGTACCATATATAGTTCCTCTGACACCGTAGAACAAAAGCTAAGTAGTCCTATTTATTTATATACGTTACTCAGTAAACCTTAGACATAAAGTTCCGATTGCAAACGACTACACGTTGAACTGCTCCAGATAAACACAGTATAATAAAACATATAGATAAGTTCAAAAGAGAGTAAAAGTTGTGTAGAAATTTAATCTAGATAAGTTGCATTCGAGTTATGTGTTGACCAAAATAGCCTTGGAAATCTCCCTATATTTTGTAACATTGTAGTGCGCATATATACAGAATACAAAACGAAAGTGTAACTTGTAGGCCGGCAAAAAGGTTAAATACAAAATGAAACAAAATATTTCCTGTAGTTAATGATTGTTTTAACGACTTATTATAACAACGACATTTCCTGTCAGCTTCTACACAGGCACATGATATGTATAGTTGACCCAAAGTGGCCAGAGTCGAACACTGTGGCTGTTGATGATGTACGTTTGCAAATTGCTAGAAATTATGGAATTTATTTCCAGCACTGCAGTGGCGTACTATGCGGGGGGGGGGCGGTTACAGCCCGCCGCTTTTACCAGTCAGGGGAATGTAAAGCCCCCCAAAAATGTTTTCCTGTATTTGCAAATCAATGTGTAATCAGTTCGAAGCTTTGCCAGAGATAACACTATTTTGTATTAAAGCCACCTTACATCATAAACAAAAGCAGGACGGCAACCCTACACGGGGTGACAGTGGAAGGATCCGCCCGGGTGCCAACCATTCTAGGTACGCCACTGCTTTCCAGTGCACACATTTCAGATGGACATGCAACGTCGGGGGTTGGGGTAGAGGGTGAGAATGTGCACGGGAGGAGGACAGATAACATACCTATAAGAATGCTCTGAAATGAAATGTTTCATCTTGATTGAAATTTCTAATAATTGCAAGTTCAGTGTATTGCCATTGCACAAACACCTCCTCATTACACCGTTCCGCCCGACACGAACAGAAACGAACTGATGCAACTAAAACAAAAAAAGTCACAAATTCCAGATCCGAATGGCTACTTTAATTTTCCACCGCTGAAAGCAGCTTGTAGGTCCAGTGGTGTCACAACATAATTAAGATTCAACGACTGTTACTAAACCCCTCCCCCGACCTCTTCACCCCCCCCCCCCCCCCATTCGCCCTATTGTGAAGCCCGATGTACGTAGGTTATCGAAGCTGTTGAGAAACTTATCTCCTAGCTATATCATGTGTGCAATTCCGAACAGTCAACTCCCAAGCTATCAGTTAACGTATCGACAAATTGCCCAAGAACATGTGTGCTAAAACAGACCCTCTCCTTTCACGTTGGTGTCGCAAAGGGCCTTCCATAAGTACTGTCAAGCAGACTCGAACCTAAGTCGAATGACCGCCAATCTTTGTCGGTAGCGTTTTTCATTTTAATCTCTTTGCTATTACTTGGACGGGAAGTAGCCTACTGGCGACCACTCAGATTGAAACGACTTACTCATAGAGAGCGTGGTGGCCAATTGGCTAAGGCGTCGGACTCGTGATCCAAGGATTGCTGGTTCGATTCCTGCCTAGTTCATTACGTTGTGTCCTTGGGCAAGATGGCTTTATCTCACTTGCCTCTCTCCACCCAGGGGTTAAATGGGTACATGTGAGGAAACTTGTCAGTGGGCGCAGTATATAACTGCTGTCGACTGGAGGAATTGTCTCTGGGACAGGTTATCATTGATCAGGGGTAATATAACGTCTGTAAAGCGCTTTGAGACCTATCGCTGGTATAAAGCGCTATATAAAAAGCAAATATTATTATTATTATTATTATAAAACAGACAATGTTAAGCTTCCCTTGAAGAGAAACGGATTCCATACTGTAAGTAGAACACCTCATTATCTTGTCCCCAAGTTTGAGAAATCCTTCAGTGGATGGAGTGTAATATATTTTGACTAAACCCGACGTTACTCCCAAGAAGTGAATGACGTATTGGCAGTATGTGACGTCATCTGGTTAAAGTTTTCAAAATACTTTGTTTTCCTATTAAATACGTTTGTTGATTTCTCTTTGAAATCTGATGTATTTGGAATGCTTGTCTAACTGTGAACATTCTCTGTAATTATACTTTGATCAAGTGCAGATCTTCTGTACAAATATTTCTTTTCCTCTGTGGATACATGAAAAAAATGTAGTCGAAGAACCAGAGGAAAACCCCTGACGTGTATGAATATATACACTGTTTTAATTATCAATAAAGTTTGCTTTGCCTGGTTCTTATGTACAAACTGTTATCTTTCATATTGTTGTTGGTTAATTGCATTGGCATATTTAGCAAGTTTCAAAAAGTTGATTTTGCTGGTTTCCGGCGGCTGGTGTGCAGAATATGAAAAACAGAAAACAGAAATTTAACCTAAGCCTATGGTGTAAGTACTTAAATTTGATCCTTACATTGAGGTACACCAGTTGAGGATAAAACTTACAACTAATCGACCTTATTGGAATTAATCGGCCTTACCTAAAATCAGAATGGTCTTATCTTCTTTGTTCTCTTATTTAAGGCTTTAAATAATTGTTTTAATTAGTTTGTTTTAATTAATTAATTGTTTTAAATAATTGCTTTAAACAATAGATAAAATGTTTATATGTTGAAGACTTCTATCAATTTTTAAAGCTTGCAAATACCAAATAATGATGTAAAAATATCTCGAAAGAGATTTAAAAAAAAAAATATTAAGATAAAATAAAACTATCAGCACTCCAAATATCAGATCAATATTTTCTGATTATTATTAAATATTACAACTAGAGGATAAAAAGACAAAACTAAGACAAATACTACTGACAATCTGTAAATTTTATTCCATAATACTTCTTTATCATCAAGTCATTATACAATAGACACCATAGAAGGGTAGACCGGGCAGTGTTGTAGCCAGGAGAAAGTGAGTGCTGGCTAATTTGAAGAGAGTGGCGGCTAATTTGTCTGACGATGGCGAGCGAAGCCAGCCCGCGAGCTCCTCTGCGTGAGGTCCAGGGGCCCTTGGTGGGGTTCGAGGGGCGAAGCCCCCGAAGCTACAGGGTTTTAGTTGATTTCAATGGCTTTAGGTGGCTCTATTCTACCCCTATTTTTTCACCTGACAGTCTTTGTGAATAGCTAAAATTAAGTATGTTATTCAATACACCCTACGCCCCACCGACATCACTGAACGTAACACCCTACGCCCACCGGCATCACTGAACGAAAAAAACCACGCCTAGTAAAGCCCTCACAAGTCACAATTACATATTAATTATCATTGTAATTTGTATTGTATGAGGAAAGGCTTAATAAATATGATTTTGCATTTCACAAATTCTGTATTTTGATTTCATTTAATACAAGTTTCAATGATTTTTGTGACGGTCGGTAGGAAGCTTGAGCGGCGGTCGGTAGGAGGCTGATTTACTCTGAGTGCCGGTCGGCAAGCACTAGTGGCGGTTACGCCCGACCGGCGCCGACCGGCGTGGCTACAACACTGAGACCGGGTACTGAAATTGGAATACAAAGGTTAGTATATAAGCATGTAATACCATGACAATATAAATTTCAAAACATAACTGCACTACTGATCAAATCTGATAGCTTAATACGTAAATTTAATAGATGATACTTTTACAACGATATGAAACAAGAGACTATATGGAACTCTGTCATTACGGTGACCTAAGTTGTTTGTGCTCTACTTTTTTAAACAATATGATGTGAGAAAAGAATTCCCATTTTGTTAATTGGCATTAAAACTAGACTAAAACTAACACCAAGACATGGTGTGCCAGTATCTAACCTGCTGCTTTTTTCCCCTGTTTTTCTCTTTTTATTACAATTAATATGACAGGATTAGTCAACACTGTGT
This sequence comes from Apostichopus parvimensis, assembly GCA_000934455.1. Taxonomy (NCBI): domain Eukaryota; kingdom Metazoa; phylum Echinodermata; class Holothuroidea; order Aspidochirotida; family Stichopodidae; genus Apostichopus; species Apostichopus parvimensis. The sequence continues at coordinate 55,414 of KN887834.1, read as the reverse complement.
GGTGGACTTTTTTGAAAGCATGGTGCTGGTAACCCCCCTCCCCTCACCCCATCCCCAACTGACCAAAAATCCAAACATGTTAAAGGCAAATTGAATGTTTCAGTTGACTAAAAAAAATAGACTACTCATATTAGACTTTTCGTTTTGAATAATCCATGTCAAAACCCAAAACTAGGCATAAAGAACAAAAGCAAAGAGGGAAGGGCACAAATAGTTTGCTACCCAACATCTCTCACCCTTGCTTCTGTTTGGTTCTACCTGTTATTTCCACTGATCGTTAAGTACTCAACGGTGGAGATGAATTATTCGACCGGGCTTCTGGCTCGGAACCGGTTTCTACCTGTTCTAACAGGTTCTACCTGTTAATTCCACTGATCATTAAGTACTCAAATAGTGGAGATGAATTATTCTACCGGGCTACTGGCTCGGAACCGGTTTGCCGGGTTCTACCTGTTCTAACAGGTTTATTCCTGTTATTTCTATTGATCGTTAAGTACTCAAATGGTGGAGATGAATTATTCTACCGGGCTACTGGCTCGGAACCGGTTTGCCGAGTGCAAGGCTGGTCCAAAGCCCCAGCAACGCTGGTTTTGCCATTAATGCCCCTGCTCTTACCCCCTCATGAATCAAAACAAAACACTATCTTCTGGTACAGCAAAAAACATGTTCTCAACATGTATACAATGTTAGTATGTACTAGAAAATATTAGTTCCATTTCTACATAGTGGATATGGAAATAGTGCCTGGGATAATGAGGCTAGATATAAAAGAAAAACACAATTGGCAGTCGAGCAATGAATTCTGACATTTCGAATATTAAACGGGATATTATATTTGGTATAATATATGCTGATATCGCATGACAGATACAACCAATCACCTTTCAGTGAAATTTGATACATACTATAGTAACCGCCATACCACTGACACTGTTGCTGACATTACCTGTAATATAAAGCTGTAATGTAGCTGCATGACTTAAAAAAACAGAATAAAATGTATAAACTGTACAGAGTACAAAACAAGCTAAAATTCACATCAAAGTGTTGTTGCATGACAAACTTGTTTATCAAAAAAAAAAAAAAAATTAAGAGAAACTGAAAGACTTGTGGACACTGGCTTAAAGGGTTTGAAGACTCGAATGAGGTGTAACAGAAGTGTTAGACACCACCATCGATCCCAGAAAACACACAGACAGCTACCGTCGGTAATTAGACACTAGTGTACAGTCAGTACATACAGCTGCGGTCAATACCCACAGCACAGTGTATAAATGATACAGCGATGGACATCTCAGGTCCAGCTAAAGATAACAAGGTATCACGTTTCGTTACTGTCTGCATTTTGTTGCGACACGAACAAAACGTCACTTGCAAGCAACAGAAACTTTTTCAGATGGCCGCACGTGGTTTGGGGCGAGTCTTCAATGCCTTTAAACTGAATGGGAGCTAACATCAAAACGAAGGAGA
>KN887834.1:31517-53472 GCA_000934455.1 Apostichopus parvimensis | reverse complement strand
ACTGCCAAATTTTGCAACAATAGTGACATCATCAAAATAGTAGAAAAGCACCAGACATCGTCATGCAATTGCATACAATTGCCAGATGCTAAATTTGACTCCCCCCTCATCTTATTGAATTTTTGGTGTAGATTGTCAGATTTGAAATTATTGTTGTTATATCAACCAATGTAAACGCGTGTATGCATGTTGTTGCCAGATGCAAAATTCTGAAGTGATTACCCAATTTTATATCTACTGTGATCGAACCGAGCATTAAAAAAAAAAGCAAAATTGACTTAAAATGGTAGAAAAATGAATGTCATGTCAAATGAGGATGATCACAGAGGATTATTTACAGACACTAGTATTAATAAAAAACACAGTATCATCTCAATTTATCTCAACTATTTTCCACCATTCCAAACTTTTCTTCAATTTCATTCTGAATATACACTAACAAATCAAATATAAAAGACACAGCACATAAAAGGAAGGCCACCTGACTATTTTTTTTTATGAATTTTACTTAAAAACTTAAGAAAAAATGTATTCTCGCTGGAGTCGGATTTAGACCCAATCACTCAATCAAAGTAGGCCTACAGTATAGGCAAAACAAATTTATCTTTTCATTTTCTATTTCTAAATTTATAAAAAGAATTGTATAAAAGAAATTTAAACAACATTTTCAAAATTCCAAAATGCAGGATTATAGAACAAGTTACGAAAAGGAAAAAAAAAAAGGAAAAGTCCCGACAGAAGCCCCAAAAAACGTAAACGACCCTAAAGACAGCTTTCGGTTTGTCCCACACATATCGAGAGTTGGATCAAGTTTGTTTATTATTTTGATTCTTGAAGAAGTTCAGGTGGTCAAGAATGGGATTAAACTGGAATAAAACAGGGTATCCACTGCCAAGTGCCCCTTTCTGTGCCCCTTTTTAGTCTGACTTGGAAAGGCAAAATACCTGTCATTTATGGTCAGACGCATGTATGTACACCACAAAGGTTGATGGGAAACCACAGATTAAAGCCCGAGAACTGCTGCGTGAATAAGAACATAAAAGGAAGCCCACTTGTGCATCTTGTAATGTCGTTTGTACTTTGTAGCTTTGCAATCCTTGTTGAGATTATAATAAAAACCCTTTTTTGTACGAAGGGTTGGAGACTGTAACATAAACTTTATAAAGCCACATAGGGATTAGACATCCACAGTTTTCTCACCTTACATCTTTGGTTTGTAATGTTCACAACTGGAATCGGTGTTTAATTATCAACATGAGAATAGCCTAATCAGATATGATTAGCTTAATCCCTATCACTATATAATCAAACAAACAGATACAAGGGAGTCCTTGCTGGTGACATCATCACATATCATCCCTCAATCACATTTTCCCTTGTCACATGAATAAATTTGTATGTTTTTTTGTTATACTTCAGTAAACAGAACAAAAGCATGCATATAGACTGGTAGCTGAACCAATGAAAAAAAAACTCTGCATCCCCTGAAACTCTCCAGACAGAAAATTTCCAGAAAGAGTTTGAATGAGAAAATGAAGTGTCCTGAGACAGATATTGCACAAAACAATTGACTTCCCTCTCAGCCAGCAGGACCAAGGACGAATGCTACAGCGCAAATAACTGTTGAGGAATATGGAGGAGGGGGTGGGGAAGGAGGAGGAGGGGGTGGGGTAAGGAGGAGGGGGTAGAATGGAGAGGGACAAGATCATTTTAGAAGTGGATTAAAAAAGTCACTCTTGCACGGTAAAATTTTCTTTTGTAAGACATGTTTATAATTTCCTGTTCAAATGAGAATTCCACCTTATCTGCTGCCACCACTTTGATTCTTTGGACTCACTGTGCACCCCCAGATCCCCCAGCCCCCCTCACTGACACCTCCCAAACCAAGTAGACCCCACAACCTACTCTGTTACTCACTACATGGTCAAAAGTTAAACCCCTTAAAGGCAGTGCATTCTGGTTTGGTACAGACTTTTAAAGTAATGATTCGAGCATTAAAGAGCCTCACACAACAACGGAAGGGACCAACATGTCTTCACACATCACTTACTGCTACTCCAAACTTCAATACGTAACTGTTTCGACTCATATTTCACCCTTCGAACATCAACCAAATGGTTCTCCTATGTTTTCTCAAAGAGGAAAACAATGCGTTCACAATATCTGGTATGAAAATTCTACACGGTCAAGATTTTTCAGTTCAATGCCACTTTCAAATACCTTAACTTTAGTATGTCATAAAACAGCTGACCTTGAGGTCACTTGACGCTACTCCACCTGGTAGGAATCTCCGCCTGTCGGACTGTCCGGTCTCACACCGTCCGGACGCTCCATTCGAAGATCGCACCGGGTCCCCCTCACGGGTCAGCATCACACGAACTGATAATTCTCTCTACTCGAGGAGCTCACGAAACTGGAGACTCCATTGTTAGTGAGGTCGGTGGTGAACTGATGGGTCCAGTCGACTCTCAGGGGTCGGACGAGTCCGAAGCAACCACACTGGAAGAAGTCCGCACAGTTCTTGATCAAGCCTCGACTAAAGCAAAAAGAGAAAGGAAACAAGAGGCATTTGAATTCAGAATGATGCTTGTTTAACACTTAAATCTAGTTACACCTTTCTTTTAATTTTTTAGTTCACGGCCTGTCGATACGAGACGTCGCTCCGCTGTTAAGCGGAAAGATGAAGCGCCATTCAAAGATTACCTGATTAGCAGTTTAATTAATCATCCACACTCTTTTCTATCTGTTACAAAAAATCAATTGTGAAAAAGAACGATTGGGTCATTTTTATATCGCAAAATATTAACCAAATATCAAAATCGGCTCAAAGAGGCTGCTACTCGATAATATTTACAAGGATCTAGAATCGCTTTGCTCGTTCACCGACCCTCTTTTCGTGGTACTGCTAGTCTACTCACTTGTAAGGGGTCTTTCCTTTCTGATGGACGTCGTCCTTGTGTTGTTTGATATACCTGGTTTGGTTCATTCTCTCGTTGGTAGTCACACCGAGTACGAGGACCTACAAGCAAACAAAAGAGAAACTTATGAGGACTTATGAATCGGTTAAAGAGGGAGGACTTCAAGGATGGAGGGGGTCGGGTGGGGGGGGGAGGGGGAGGAGGTGGCGGGTAAATCGGAATCGCTCATAGAAGAGAATGCGGGTAGGTGTCATCAGAACGTACCAAAATTTCACACCTTCTCAGGGATGTGCCCAGGATTTCCTGAGTGCCGGGTATACTGATCGCCGTCCTGGGGGAGGGATCTAAGGGGAGGGGCAAATTTTTTGATTTTTGAAGGTGCTCAGATGCCAAATACTGGCACTTTTTAGCTTTTTAAGCACATACACAAGTACTAGTTTTGCTAACAATTTACATTTTAAAATTTTTTTTTAGTGAAATATATTACGTACCTGGTAAAAGTTATTAGTTTGTTTCAAAGAGATTTTACAAGGGACCGATTGAGAGCCGTAAGTAATGTTTCTCGCATGCATAACTGATGCATTATTAGTATGTATGATTTTGGCATATGCTAGGCCCAATTTATGTTGAATATATTATTAGGAATGTCGGGATTTTAGATGAAAATAGTGCTGGGCGGGATTCACGATTTTTAAGACAGTACTGGGCGGCAATTTTTAGTGCTGGGCGGGGCCACCCAGTGCCGCCCAGCGTGGGCACATCCCTGCCTTCTAATTAGGGTTTGGGTGGATAATCACCTGCCAGTTCTCTTCCATTTAGACTTTGTCAATGGCAAAAGATGTTCACCATAGCAACCCATAGTTTCTTCATGTTCACCAAGGAGGCACTTTGAGAAAACCTGTTATTTAATAACCAAATGCAGCACTGGTCTATTGCTTGATCACAAAGAGAATACTATGCTATTTTTATTCGATTTTTTTTGTTCTTTTCATAATCTGGCTAATGATGACTAAGTATTCTATCTATTTTTCATTATTATTTGTACTCTAAAGCTGTGTGTGAATATCACATGAATAGGAGGAGCAAAATTACAACCCTGAATAGGAGGGAATTACGACCCAGAAGGAAAATGTTTAAAAGGGCACTCAAACCAAACCATATGGCTTATATGACAGAGATCTTTGTGAGAGTGAAATTTTCAGTAACGAAACTGAAACCGATGCAGCCATTAGGTCATGTCAAGAAGGTTCAATATTTTAGATTCAGCATTAATTGCAAAACCCATCTCAAGTACAGAAAATAAAAATTTGAATCCATAAAGAAAGAAAGCAAAATGTCAAAATATGAAGCACATCATGTGATACGATGATATGAGATTTAGACTTGATCGAGTCTTCAGCGTTGTGTCATGTGAAATTATCAAGTTCTGTGATGTCTCTCGGCCGGAATGAGATATTTTCTTAGCAATTGTGTGGAGTTTGTTCATGACAGTCGTCTCTTATCACATAAAACCAATAATGATTGATTGGGTTTGTAGTCTCCTTTTACATATAACTTTTATGATTACCTGGAAAAGTTGACTAAGCAAGAGAGCCAAGACCCATGAAATGTGGGCGATAGAATTGAGGAACATCCAGAAGGTCCACGGGGAACAGGTGGTCACCTGTCCGAGATAGATCCAGAAACCGTCCACCTCGAAGGTCGTGTGGCAAACATCAGACCAATCTAGGAAATAATGACATCGAAGGTTTGATCTACATCTCTCTCACTTTAGTAAACGTGTAATGCTTTAAGATAAATTTGGTTTTCTTGTCGGTTAATCTAATTAAATCTACCGAATCCAAATCGAATTGCTACTGACTATACAGACCGAGACGGGCTACATTATTTTATTTTTTAACCCCCGACGTGAACGAAGAGACGTAATAAAGACAGATATTTTCACGTCTAAACATCAATTGACTAATAATCGATGCCCTACACATGCCTTCCCCTATCATTAAAACACAATACACCACTGGTGCAATGGATATGAAGGTGTCATGTGTATGTCTCGTACAGGAAAATTGCAACTGTCAATTTCAGCTGGCTTATGTGTTTTTGTTTTCCGTTTCTGTGTAAATAACTTCACAATCACATGTACACACATACAGACAGACAGCTTGCACTAGCCACATATAGACAGCTTGCACTGCTAGTAGTAGCACTGAAGATGACAGCAGGTCAAAACAATTACTTGAGAGGTCAATTTACGTTTGGCATGGTCAAAGTATAAAAATGGGGGGGGGGGGTACTTGCATACAGCATAGAGGGTGAGTGGGTGGAGGGGTAGGAGGAGGAGGAGGAGGAAGGGGTGGAGGGGGAGGAGGAAGGGGAGTAGGAGGGGGAAGGGGAGGAGGAGGGGGAGGAGGAAGAGGGGGAGGAGGAGGAGGAGGGGGAGGAGTTGGAGGAGGAGTTGGAGGAGGAGGTGGAGTTGGAGGAGTTGGAAGAGGAGTTGGAGGAGGAGTTGGAGGAGGAGTTGGAGGAGGAGTTGGAGGAGGGTCGGAGTCCCTGAGGCTCACAAAACGTGTTATGACATGTAAGGTTCCTGTCAGTCAAAAGACAACACCATTTTTTATTATTGCAAATGTCTTGTTTATGTGTAGTAAATCAGCAAAATTTTAACCAGTAACAACAGGTATGTAGCCTTCAAAGCTACCCTTATCATCTCACGCTTTGTGAACCAAACTCCCAGATTATGCTCACAATATAGATTCCAAATAAAAAGGTTTCACTTTCAATCTCAAGTTTTGGTATCAGTTTTATGTCAGTACTAGATATTTTCAAACAATTTATAGAATAGGAAGCTACAAGTATCAATTCAAAACAACTATAACACTTTAACATTATCTTAAAGGAGGCGAACCGACTTACAGTGCAACATGCCGTTGATGCAGATCGCGAGGCAGGGAGGCAGGAATGTCAGATAGAAGATAAACCACAGGTGATTGCCGGAACCTGAAAACGAAGAAGAAGAAGTAAAAATGGAAATTAAGAGTATATTTTTTACAGCATCAGGAGAGAACCTACACCCACTGTCGAAGACATCATGGGAGAAAAGATGAAGGCACTAGTATAAACAATCAAAGCACAATTTCTCCTACCCTCCTCTATGATGGATTTGTTTAACCAAAGCCTTCACACAGAGATGAACAGGGAAAAAAGAGTAAAACTATTGGTGAACTGGTCCAAATACCCCCCCCCCCCCCCACCCACCCTCTCCACACCTGAATTTGGTCAAACTGTTTTCCAGAGCCAGTGTTTAGGGTAAATGCATTATGTTTGTCTCAGAGTTACATTATGCCAATGAAATGACCTTAGTGTCTGTTAAGTCAAACACTTATAGTGTCGTGAACCCTCATGTATATGTAATATATGCAGATGTATGTAAATACTCTGTTAACTTTTCCCTTAAATGATTTCCAGGAATTAAACATATATAGAGTGTGATTGGCTGCTGCTGTCTTGTGATAGAAACATTAACTTATGATTGGATAAAAGTGACATGTCTTTAACCTCGTGTATACCTTTACCGTGTAAGGTCTCCGTGTGTGAAAGTCACAATAAACATATTAATACCACTGATTATATAGGGTTCTACATATTAAGTCTAATCAATCCTGCAAAATAAATAGAACGAAATCATTATATATCTCTGTTGCACTGATAATTTTACGTTATTCGTGTCGTCCCTGCCACACCACCATCGAAATCTGCCTTCCCGTACCGGGACGGACGGTACAGTATCCCAGACTATGCTTCAGGTTCCTCTTACCACAAGATGGCAGGGTTCACTCACCAAACAGCAAACTATGCAAAACAAATTACCATCAAAGAACAGCAAAGGGCAGAACAAATAAAACGATATGTCTCACCGATACAGTTGTCGACCCAGGGACAGTGGTGGTCAAACTTGGCCACACAGCGGTCGCAATGAGAACAGTGTTTGGAACGAACGGGTTTGCGAATCAGACAGGTGGTACAGAATCTATCCAACTCCAGCGTCGACGTTTCCGCTAATTCGATGATGGTCTGCTTGAAGAATGAAAGAAAAGGAAATATTAGTTTAAAGTTTCGTTGAGAAGGGCGTTGGAAATCCCCAATATTTCCCTACCCCTATCCACTTCCACAACAAATATTTGAAAGAAGAAAAGGAATAATTTCTTCTGACGAAATGCCTCTGTAAGTAGTACAAACAAAATCATAGTCAGAAAAGAACACAAATTTTAGGGGCAAAGAAATTAACTGATTAGATTACAACGCATGATCTGCGGCAGCCGGACACGCAAACTTTAAGAACACATGACCTGTGACCTTCCATCAACCAGACCCCCCACTACCCCCCCCCCACCATTCAGAATCGATGTTGGAAATATTCAAAAGCTTAGCTGGGACTCTGGAATTGATGTGTTGACCGAATAGTTTTATCAATCTCTGTTGGCAAACTCAGAAAACACTGCGGACGAAATTGATTCCAACTCCTGGAGAAAAATCCTGTGACCGACCAACCAAAGTGTTGCGTTTCTGGAAGGGGGTGGGATCTAAGGAACGACAACGTCCTGCCCTGCCAATTGATCAACTATCCATCCGTAGTGTTACAATTCTGACATTCCAACACAACAGTCTATCAGAGCTGTAGTTATCAGTAATATAGCAACATCAACATGCCAAACATACCTACCCAAAAAACAAAAAGGCTATATACCTACAAAAAACAAAAGCACTACAAGTACGTTCACTCAACACTACAACTTTCTCCTAGGTTTAGCGAATATATTGTATCAACGAAGACTTTTTGAAGTGGCATTGCTACTTTGATGTACTTTGTTTTATTTTCTTGAAAAAAAGAGAAAAAAACCTTACATATATGGCACAGAAATTAAAATGGCTGGACAATAGAGTCTAGCACACTGCCCAACACAATCAGGTGAGCTCATCATCAGCCATACACACTTCGAAAGAAAAAAAAACATCTTTTGCGGCTTAAGATAATAATGTTTCTTCAAATATCTTGCAACCCATCTGCCCCCTCCCCTCACACGCAACCCCACATCAATGAATGAATGAACGAATGTTGATGTACTCACCCTCTTTCGGTCGTCTTCAGAACATTTGATGATCCCTGGATCTCCTTTCCAACATTTGTAAAACGACAGCAACATCATGAAGCTCGAGCAGAGGAAGACAATCTGTTTGATGCAGTCAACATGTATGACGTGAGTTAAAGTCCACTCGTTCACAGACAAAAAAATATCACTTAAATCCACTATCGAAAACTCACCTGAAAATATGTCACCAACTTTAAAATAGCAAAACAACTCTTTTTTCATTATAATGGGAGTGGAACCAGTGACCCTTAGGGTTTTACAAACCCTGTGACCCTATGAATATACAGGTAAGCACAGGGCATTTAACCCCAGAGGTGACTGGTTCAAATCTCCTTCTAGACAAAACCCTCTTTGCCCTTTACAAATAAAATACGACAATTTCCACAAACGACCGTTGTTGACGAAATATGGTTTTTTGGTACGCCTGAATGTTATGCAGAAAAAGCCAATTTTTTTACCCAAAATGGAAAATAGAAATGTATTGCAATTGTCATATTACATGTCTTTTAACTTGGCAAAAGTTCATCAGTAATGGCTTTCAAGTTTATTACGATGCTACATTTGGTAACACCCAATACACAAATAGTATCTTGTTTTTTTTTGGAGGGAGGGGGGGGGGTTTCCTTTCTTAAAAGTGTACATACCCAGAGACTGAAATTTGATCCTTATGTATATTATTTTTTTTCTGTTATATATGAAAAGGATATGAGGCCACAGTATGGAAAAAAATGTTGAATAGAGACAAAGTTTGGTACTGAGTCCAAGAGAAATTGGAAGAATTTCAACTGCATGTGTGTCCATGATGTTCCTGAAGAAGAAGGGAAAAAATGATGAGAACAATAAATACTTTAACTCTGTCATAAATTGTCATATCAAAAATAATTAATACACATCTATTACAGAAGTAAGCCCCTGTTCACACGATGTGCTATGCGACACGAGAAGATGAAACACAATACCATAAAAAAACTGTGCAATATAAGAGACCGTTCAAACTACATGCGATGCGATGCAATACAATACCAACAAAAGTGAAATAATTTCTCACTTTGTTTGTATGATAAATGTGTTGGACTGGAATGTTTCTTCATTGTCTAATCAGAATATATTCAGTATGAAATTAACACCCATCAGCCTATATCTAGTTCTACTATGATTTGTAGTGTGTGCTTGCATGCGTGCATGCAACCTTGCTGTACTGTACGTTTTGTTGCCAGCCCCGTATTAGCTTTTAATCCCAGTTGTTCATTACACCTTACACCATTGCCGACACGATACCCCCTTGTTGTGGGAAAATGTAGGCCTTTATACATACAGCAATCTCTATCACACAGAACAATGATGTTGGTTGCGATTTTTGTCTCCATTTAACTCGCTCCTTCCAACTAAAGCTGACCACCAATACACCATTACATTATATCGGCCGTACAGTGACCGCTGCTTTACCATTCCATAACATCAGCCTTACTGTGACCGCCGCTACACCATTCCATTACATCAACCTTAAGCTGACCACTGCTACACCATTCCCTTACATCGGCCTTACGGTGACCGCCGCTACACCATTCCCTTACATCAGCCTTACGTTGACCACCACTACACCATTCCATTACATCAGCCTTGCGGTGACCACCACTACACCATTCCATTACATCAGCCTTGCGGTGACCATTCCATTACATCAGCCTTGCGGTGACCGCTGCTACACCATTCCATCGGCCTTACTGTGACTTACTTTCCAACCATGTAGAGGCCGCAGTAGGTAACACAGAGCAACAGTATTCGGATCATGAGGGACAGATCGAGAGAGGGAATGAACCCGACAGAGAATAAGATCATGAACGGCATCACAGAGGCAATCCGTCTCCTGAGGACCTGGTAGAGAGACGGGAGGAGAGAAGAGGAAGAGAGGCGATATCATCATCTGTACCGTTACGAGGCTTTGATAGAAGTTGGAATGACAGACAGGGAGAGAAGAAATTGTGCATCTACGACTTAACAGAGCAAAGCCCCCAATGAGGATTTAAACCGATCCACAATTTGAGAATAAATCTTCCACACAACTGGAACATTACGATATATTAAACCAATTTTCGTTTTCACCAAGAGAGCCTTGATTCTATCGATTTATCCCGATGAGATGGAGAATTAGTCCTGTGTATCACTTTCAAAATTTTTTGGTGCTCTGCTGTCAATATTGAAAAGTATCTTCCCTTGCTTCAGCTTATTTTTCATATTTCTACCTCGTGTTAGGCATGGATAATCAGCATATCATCTACAAACAATGGTGTTGAGAGCCAGTTTGGGCGCTCGGGACTTTTACGTCACCAGGGTCCTCTTTGAAGCCTTTGTCTTCTTTACGTATATTAATGAAACTGATGATACATAATTCTTTTACTTTTTGGGCACTAACAAGGCTTCAGGCCCCCCTTCTTTTTTTCTCTCTCTCTTATACCAAAGAATACTAAATATTCCAACCCTCTGTCCACAAACTTGCTATTTCTACCTCTCTCCAAGCTGACAAGCGTTTCGCTACGGAATACTAGATAACTACTTCCTGAAGCCATCAGACGATTTCTTTGCAATTGTACGTATATGTATATGTATATGAGATCCTCCTGCAAGCAGGAACTTGCGAAGAAGCCTCATTGGCTTATCAAAGCCGCAATTAAATGACCAAAGTAGTGATCAATGTTTGGCAATTATCATTACATCAAAAATAAAAATATAAATTAGCTAATAGACTGATTTTACAAACTTACTTTGTTTTGTTTCAGTCTGTTGATCAGAGAATTACCAGCTTGTTGAACGGTCTCGCCTCGATGTTCTTTCAGTTTCATGATCAGGAAGCCGTTCTTCCTCATGGATGCGAGGTCTAGAGGTGTTTGTTTCTGAATGAGAGTAAACAACCAAAATTATCAAAGTTGCAATATTTGATATATTAGTAAAAATACAAAGATATCATGTGTTAGGAGGCCAAAGAATGTTTAGAGGCCACAGGTTTGTGTGCATGCCATCGGTAAGCTGGTGTCGACTTGAGTGCAACATACTGCCGTGGGTTCAACTCGGACATATATATACGTTTCAATCTTGAGGTGCGAGTGGACGGGGGAGGGGGCAAGACATGGGGAGCGATAAAGAGAGCAATACAGGTGGTGAGGAGTGAATGAACATGAACAAGACTCGCACCCATAGTTAATCTCTAAGCTGACCCATAGTTAATCTCTAAGTTAATTTCTAATCTAAGTTAAGGTCTAAGCTGACCAGCAGGACTAGCTCTGAAATGAAATTTAGAGCAAAGACTACTTTGGCTAGAACTGGATTCAACCCAGTAACCTCAGTCCTGCGCTCTACAGCCCCCAGCTGGTGATGAACCATAGCTAGCCGTTTTGTTTGCTTGAGGGGAGGGGATAACCAGTCAGAAGCCACAGTATCTTTGCATAGATCGTTTTAACTAGAAATCACATCCCACATACATTTGATACCACCCAGGAAAAAGCAGCTGGGGAGGGATCTTCAGGAGAAATTCACCTTTCGATGACTAGATATATATCAACAAAGAGAGATCCCCCTACCCTTCCCCCTCCCCCCCCCCTTGGCTAGGCAACAGCTTTAATGTAAAGAGAGACTTACCAGTTTATTTTCCATATAGGTATCAGCTCCAGCCTTCAATAGACACTTCAAAGATGCAGTATTGTTGGTAATGACAGCCCAGTGAAGAGGACCGTTGGAAAATTTAGAATCCTGGATATTTGGACTGGCTCCGAGAGTAAGAAGGAGTCTCGTGGGATCGATCCTGTAGAAAAACAAAACGAGACGAGTTGTAGGGGTGACACATCGGGCAGAATGTTAGTCTCGACACGTCATGAACCGAGAGAAAACATTCAAGTAATAGTGATGTTTCCATGGCAACAGTAGCTTGGTTTTCCAGATATTCAGCTCATTTTTTTCTCAACCTATGGAATGTTCCTTTAAAAAGCAAAACTAATTATGATTACGTCAGCTCATCAGTGGATGGCCTATTTGCATCAAATATTTACATAAATTTACATAATTTACATAATTAATTATTTAATTAATTTACATTAGTTTCAGACCATTTTTAATACTGCATTGTAGTAAGTAGTAAGTGATAGATGCACCACAAAAAGATACGCACGCAAAAGTTATGCACACAGATATTAATCACTCTAGAAATGTGTAAATCTGGCTAGAAGGATGCTAAATATTGAACAAATATTAGTAAAAAAAAAACAAAGACATATATTTTATTAGGCATTGTTACTGTCTCCAAGCTTCGGAGGATCTAACCCTTATATAAATTCACAAAAACAGCTATTTCTAAATGCCTTGCTACATTTAGATCTGAGCTAATCGTAATGAGATTTCCACATACTGTATCATGTACTTCTGTATTGAATATTTGCTCTTATGTTTTAATTATTCCTTTTTATTCTTTGTATTGCTATTTTTAGTTACCTGGTGCAATTTTTTGTATTGTTTGATATCTTTTAGGTATTTATTTCTGTACAGCGCTTTGAGATTTTATTGGAAAGCGCTTTTATAAATAGCACATATTATTATTATTATTATTATTATATTCTAACAACCGTGCCATATGGAAACACTCACGCAAAGGTCTTGTACGCAGCCCACATCAGTGGTGTCATTCCATTAGCATCAGCCATGTTAGGATCCTGTCATGGATATGGAAGCGAAAAAAATAATCAGCAACAAGAACTGTTAATTTAAACAAAAGGACACAATTTGTGCTTGGCTTTACAGCGTGTTACAAAAAACAGTACAATCTAACACTTGCTAAACAGACAAACATTCCTGTTGCAGAGATAAATTTTTGTAATTTATATTTCTATCTTTTATCGATTATTGGACATCAGAAACAGCCAAAACTGGGTGGGGTTTTTTCTCGTTTTTCTCACCTGTCCCTTAGCGATTAAGTAAGCCACAACTGCAGTGTGTGCAAATTGAGCAGCTATGTGAATACAGCTGTAACCTTCCCCATCGCGAATGGAAGGATCCGCCCCGTACTGCATCAGGAGAACGACCATCGGCAAATGACCCTGTCTGACCGCCCAGTGAAGTGGCGTGGAATGGAGGTCACCTCCGAGCTTCTCTATAATGGCACCCTTTGAGATGAAGTACCTTTTGAAAGAAATGAGGAATGGATAGAAGGAGTCATTGCTGGTATTTGTACCTTCTGTGTACACGGACCTGTAAACTTGTGGGGAAGAGGAAAAGATTAACTGGTCGGGCACAGTAAAATGTGAATGTATGCCAAAAGGACTACATTTAAATGCAGGGATGATTTTGTATAGCAATTGTACACAGAATCTTTGCAGTCTGACAAAGTTTATATAAAGCTCAAAAACTGCTGCCATAAAGTTCCTTGCTTTTGTCAAATAAACCGATAATGTTTAATATTGGGTTGCTAAGTCTACAGTTGTTGCATTTTTCACCCTCCAATTTTGCTTCTTCTTGTTATTTTCATCTGCTCCAACAGCATCATACACGACTTCTAAGTTTTGCTTCAAGTTTGTTTTGCGATCAATTATTTTACATCTGTTATATTTAGTACAAAGAAGAAAGACAGAATTGAGTAAAAAAAAAAACAACACAAAATGTGGTTGTAATACCTAGCAATATCCAGTCTGTTGTTTATGGATGCCCAGTGTAGTAAGGTCACATTCTCAAGGTCGGGCTGATTAATATCATACCCATCCTCAATGACTTCCTTCACTTGGTCTATTAAGCCGTACTGCGTTGCCTTGACAATATCATGGGTCCTGGGGCTTGGTTCAAATCCGGGTGGCAATGGAAGTGCCAAGTTATTGTCCATCATTTCAGTCTCTGAATGGGTTCCTTTACCATGGCCTTGATCCCCGTGGCCACTGCAGGGTACGCCACCATGGGAATGGCCGTGACCACCGCCGTGGGAATGGCCGTGACTGTCGCCATGGGAATGGCCGTGACCGTCGCCATGGGAATGGCCGTGACCACCGCCATGTGCAAGGCTGTATATGTGATCTTCGCTCGTGTCAGGCTGCGTCGGATATGGCTTCATGCCAGCCTCCATCTGATGGGATTACATCATTGCAAAGTTCATTACAGACATGTATACCCATTAACCACAGTTTCTACACATTTAAACTGACACAGAATAACTCAACCAAAACATGTTCTATTAACTTTGAATATAATCAACAGATGACAGTCAATGACATTTATTCTTAACAACTTTGTACTGCTACAATACATTGTTTAGACCCTTACAATGTCTTTAGCCTCCCTATTGAGGTTTTTTACATGTTTTCTTAGGAACTGCAGCCTGGACTGACAACAGTATTGTTAATGGTCAGCAACATATCAAAATTAATTGCTTAGGTTACTGTCATAATTTTTTGTCATTGTGGTGGAAAACAAACAAGTCAACATAGAAAGCATTCGCACAACTTATGATCTCTCTTGTTATTGGAATGGGGTGTACCAAAGTAATAAATCAATCAATAATCAAAGTTTATTACCATTAATAAAGGGTAGCGTGCAAAGATATGGTTCAATAAATGTGTGTGAAATGAATGTTGGCCTGCTGCCTGTTAAGGCCATCTGTAATGCATACAATTTGGAACCTGAGGTGAATATGTAAACAACATGATTAACATATGGCTAATCTTTCATGCACGTGGGTATGGTGAGCTATTATTGGTTTTTATCTCCAAGTTAAAATGTATTTAAATATTTTACTTTAAATGATACTTTAAATGATGCACAGATATTTACATCCAAATAATAAAAATATGTATATAGACCTAAATAATGCAGTCAAGGTATACTTTTTCTTTTAAGTTTATGTTTAGCCTTGGCCGGATCAAATTTAGGCCTACATTACTTACGTTTGTTATTCCAACAAATATACATAATGTTCCATACCTATCAAAACAGTGGTTTATGCCGTAGGCTCCATAAAGTTGCTTTCTCCAATGGTGGAAAGCACCTGCGAAACTAGGTCGTAAACTACCTGTGGCAGAATCTATGAGTGGCTTTTTCATAGCAGGATATAGCCTAGCTTAATAAGGCTATCAACGAAACGCATGCATGCTCCCAGCACTACCGTCATCCAAAAATGGAATGACAAGGGTTTGTTCAGTGTCTTTGCTAAATTGCAGAATACCCCACAGCTCTTGAATCTCACAGATCATGACCAGAAGTTCCTAGGCCTATGAGTATAAAATATATTGTTGTCTCAAAAAGCCCTTCAAGTTGAAGTTCAACTTTACTTTAGTTGGTCAGTTTCCTTAGGTCTAGCATAACCACAGAGTAACACAAAGTTGGCCTTTTTCCTAACGAAAGGATAGACTAATAGGATACCATTCATGCTTGTGTTATGCTACTGGTACTAGTGTAATATTAACTTAGACCTAACCTAAGCGACTATTTGTACTTAAGCCTTGGTCTAGCCTAACTCATTTGGACTTTAGCCTAGGCCATGTTATGTAAGGCCTTGTCGTTAGGCCTAACGACAGGTTTGTGGACCAGCCCTAACTAACGTTGGCTTTGGCGTCAGTACCTTGTTTTCTGGATTGTGACCTATCCAAATGTTAACGACACATAGCCTAAGAAAATATTATCTGTGTAAATCTGGATAATTCCGAGTCGAAGTTATGGGGCAATCGATGGCGATCCGCTTACAATACAACTTCCAGGATTTTGGGCAGCTTTGGAACCAGTATGTACTGTAATGTAACACACCAATTTAGCGCTATGAATGATATTAGTGACTCAAACACACGCTGTTGTCATAATAAAACAGTAGAATAGTCAATATAAATCATATATGAGAGAATTTTTTTATTCCATTCATGCGACTCCTTCATTATACAGCATTAAATCTTTCTAAGAACATTATCCAATCGATTATATGAAAGGAAAATGTTTTCTTCTTTCCAGCTAAATGCCAACAGACGTGAAACAATTTGCTGTACATGATGCACAAAATTAACAATATGTGGAAGGGTGTAGAAAGCTATTTGGCGGTGCAGACTTTTTACAAGCCGGTTTGTTTACCCTTTTTACCCCAGGAAACCGACCAAGTATGAGAACAATTGGGCTTCGGGCGAAGTGACCGGTGGACCGTGACTATAAGATGCATGGCTCTCAAGCCCAAGTTGTAGCAAAAACTTATTTTGCCCACGCTACATGGGTAGGCTTATCCAACGTACTTTAGCTTACAAACTATATTAACCCTCCCTTTCAGACAATCGAATGTTCGACTTGTCCTTGCGTGAGGATTTTTCTATCGAAAAAGAACGGTAAAGAAAGTCGAACTCAACCGACAAAGTTTAAATTCCGAGAGAAAAAAAAAGTAGAAGTGTCGAGCCATTGGCAAGAAAAACAAGTCAAATTTAGAAGTAAAAGTCAAAATTTCGAGAAAGAATCTTTTGACTGGTAGCATCTTCAAAGTGGCACCCAACATTTCAACTTTGAAATGAAAAGTGAAAATTTCATATTAACTTCATTTTCGAGGCATTTGTACAGCAGATGGACTTCCCCACGGATAAGATCCCCAAGGGTACGGATCCCCTAGATCAGGTATTCCTAGGGTTAGGATTTCCCCTTCACCTCCTCAAGTCAGTTTACCCATATGGAAGCAGTTCTTTCCTTCCCATCTGGAGTCAGTGACTACTAATTAACACAAACAAATCTTTTGTCTTTCTTTTTAAGAGTTATATTTTTCCAAATTACCATCGATGACTAAATACAAAAGAAAGTAAGAAATTTTTAAGTAATATGTATACAAAAAGTTATTAACATATCACTTTGACATTGAAGCAACTTAGTTTTAGATGGAGTACATCATGATAGTTTAACGCAAGCATTCTATTCCATGATATGTAATTCTATTCTACAAAATCTTTCTTTCATTTATTTTGCCTTCTTCTTCTTCTTTTTCTTCTCTTTTTTTTTTCAATTAACCTTCATCAACACCATTTCTGATAAATGTTATCAATATTTAATTACGTCCACGAAGTTAGGCAAGTTTTAAAAGTATTACTGACTGAATTGCTCGAAAAAAAAAATTTCTCCATTTTTCATTCAAACATGACATTTCTCATTCAATGAAATTACACTCATTTGAAGAGTTAAATCCAGTTTCATCATTTGCTTTAATATGCAAATGAGCACCAGGTAAACTGTCAACACGGATTTTGACAAGCATGAAATTTTGAGATTGGGCTTCAGTCGGATATGACAGAAACGTTCTCTTTAAAACTAAACTTCACTGCCACTGTTTTTTGTCAAGTCAGGCCAACACCACCCCCCCCCCCCCCCCCACCCTACCTCACTTCCTGCATGTTTTGTTTTAATATTGAAACTGTAAACATTAACTCAAATTCTTTCCATTCTCCATCTATCTCTCATGCCAATTCACTAACCATAATTACCGATATCACAAAATTTCATTGCATATATTCCGACACCACTCGTTAAACTGTCCTAGACCCCTAAAAAATATCTCATCGATATTCGATGCGACTGTTTGATTGCAATTTGAAACCAATCCTACTGCCTTACAAGATTTGCTCAACAAGTTGAAAAGAAATGTTGTCTGGTAGTTTGTTAAGAGTTCTCAGTCAGATATTCCTCAGACAAAAGTCGACCGAATATACAGAGTATCGAGCGACCGTCGATTCACCCAAAGGTTTAGGGAAATTAAAAAAAGAAACAAAATAATTCAAAAAAGATTGGATCAAAAAGGGGGGAAGGTAATTTGCAAGAACCCTGTCAAAATATTGACTCCATTTACCACTCGAAAAATAGAAATAATTAAAGCAAAAAATTCAATAATAACCAATAGAATACATGTCTGGATTTGGAATAAAACAATGCTAAGTTACCATGCAAACCACCGAAAAATACTATTTCCTTCTTCCAGGAAATCCAGACGAGTTTCGTAATTTCTTGCCGTACAAAATACCTCCCTCAAGACAACCTCACTGATAGAGTGAAAGTGATATCTGAAATTTCCCACATGTATTAACTTGTTCATCTTGTCACGTTTAACAGATGTCAGCAAAAAAGTTTTATACTTGCTAATGAATAATTCATTACCTCAATTTAATGTTAGCATGCTCATCAACATATCTACATCATTTCCTCATGTTTTACAGTGGATTTGATATCCTTCGATCACGCAATCAATGATTTTGACGATAAACTGTCGACAAATTAATTTTGACGAGCATGAATTTTTGTGTTGGATATGACAGATATGTTTTGTTTTATTCAAAAACTAACTTCACTATAACTTCATCAATCTATTTGTGAAATGCTACACTTTATCAAGCTTATCCGAAATGATTTGTTACTTGAGTGGGTTTTCAATGCTATTAAAAAACATACTTTAAAGCATAAGCAGACACTGACCACCACAAAGCCCCTTTTTTAATACACACACTTTCTTTCTTCATCATCCTTCAAAGCCATCGTACAGAGAAAAACTGACAACCACTGGAACCTTTACCTTCACAAGGATGACAATGGGTTAACTGTAGGATTCAAATTATGTTTAAATTTAACTCCAAAATAGCCTGTAACCATTTTCATATAGATACCATTCAAAATCAGGTTTTCTCACAAAGGGTGAGGAGCACACCCTTCAAATTAGACCACCCCCCCCCCACCCCCAAGGCATGACAACTTATTCTTTCAGATGAACCTAAACCATAGTAAACCCTACTTCAAATACAATCAATTAATCGCAGAATTCGAAAGGTATTAGTTATATTGAAGCCACTCGTGTCTCAGCCAATCCTTGAACAACATTTAGTACACTCCTTTCTAAAAATGACCAGGGTCTTCCATTCCCACTGTCCCCCACCCCACCCCATCCAACCAGCAAGGCAGTGTTTCCTCCATCTTAGAGGTTTTCTCCTTGAAGCGAATGTCACTCCTTTTGGGAGATGGATCACTACTATGGACTTTACTTTATTTTGTAAAATAAAACAATACTTTTTTACTAATATTTTCATACTATTTGAATTTTACCATATACACCATGTATAACTTTTTAAATGATTCCCAAGCCCCTCCCCTCCTTTTCGTGCAACATTGAAGCACATATGCCTCACTAAATCGGTGAAGTGACCATACACAGAGAGCAACATAATGCTACATGTCCTGTATAATTTCATTGCATGGGTAAACGACAAGCCGACACTGCATCAAAGATTTCTGGGCCAACTGACGATGAACAGTTTGAGATAGATGAATAAATTTGCATAAATTAAAAAAAAGAATCAAGTTGCATTGAAGGCAAAGCTCGCAGCCTGTGGTATGGAATTATTAGCTGCAGGTTTTTTAAACCATAATTTTTGTAGTTGCGATTTACGAAGACAAAAAAAAAAAAAAAAAAACTTTTGTATTCACTTTCAAGAAACTTATAATGTCCCATTATTGGAGTTTTCAAGAACTCATTCTCAACATTTTCAGGAAAATTTCTCCTTTCTATTTTTTTCCATCTAGAAGGAAACCTTTATATGCTTTATATGCATTCTCAACATTTTCAGGAAAAATTCTCCTTTCTATTTTTTTCCATCTAGAAGGAAACCTTTATATGCAAAGCTGTAACTAAACTATAATTTATTCATAAACAAAATAATTGCTTCATAATAGTTGAAATACACACCACCTTTTAAGGTAATCTGACAATCAGGAATTTATTGTACTTGTTGTCTTTTTTAAATGCAGTTTGCATACTAATATAACATAACCCGAATGTCGACAGGACAAAATAAAACAAAGAGGAAACGTCAGATCTATACAAAATCTTATTCCAATTACAAAGACCTACGTATGTAGCAGGCTGAAAGAAGCTCTACCTCTTTGCGGAGTTGTAAAACAAAAAGGGTAAAGGAAAAAAAAGGACAAAAAAAATATATTGGAATTTGCACCCGACTTGCAAATAAACAGAAGCCAGAGAAAGAATTCATCTAAGAAGTTGCTTTATGCTTTCCTTCTCTGCGCAATCTAGGTATGACTCTCCGCTCGGTGCCTTGCCGCTCTTATCAGCTCCCTGTTTAATTAAAAGAAAGAAAAAAGTATAAGACTAATCGGTTGAGACATCTGTTGGGGACACAATAACCCCCCCCCCCCTTTTGGTGAAAAACCTTGGTTGACCTTTGTTGCAGACCATTACAGCACATGTACCTGTTATCAGTGCAGGTTGTATTTCTGTTCAAATAACCATCAATTTTTGAGCGATAACCCTTTACACATGTATCCGAGGCTCATCAAGAACTCTAAGCGTCTGGACAATTTAAATAGTCTAAAACACAAGCTAGTAGCTCAGATCCTCAGATGCAACAACAACAACAAAAAAACAATAAACAAAAACTTAATAGAACAAAGATTACACTTTTATGGCATTATTAAAATGACACAATTGAAAATGCAATAAAAGTTTGCCTTGAATAAATGGTTATGAATAATTATTTCCTACTTTTTTTATTTATTTACTGCGGAGTAATGTTTGTATATTTTGCTTGTGCTTAGGATTGGTGATTGTTTTTATTGTGTAGTTTATATTTGTTTCTGTAAAGCGCTGTGATCTTTTGTAGAGCGCTCTATCAAATACATAGTAATAATAATAAATAATAATCATAATAATATCATCCCAGGGTTCTCTGCTACTAATATGAAACATAAATGTTTTTGATAGAGTTATTTGAATTTAACAAAATAATGGATAGATATTAGGCTAACATTTTGGCTTGCAATGTGGAGCTGACATTATACTCAATTTTAGCCTTAAAAGGAGCAGCATTAGTGAGAAGGAGACGGACTGACAAACAGAGGTAAACATGAATATGTCACCAATAAATAAGGTGTAATACCACCTTTCAAACAAAACGTGGAACAATTTTGTCTTCACGATTTGGTGTAGCAGTTCTTTGCGAGTGTTTAATCTTGTATTAAATTGCTATTTATGAAATTACACAAAACAGTCAGTGGACACAAACTGCGTTGCATCTTTTGTATATTGTTTAGCCAATTCTGATACCTGACGAACCTATTCCCTGAAGTGAAATGATTTTAATTAATATTACATAATTTCTTTTGTGAACGGGTCACGATTACAACTATATCCTTCGTTAAAGTCATAAAATTTGAATTTGCAAACATTTCTGAATAGAATGCTCTGCACAATGTATGATGTCTTTAAAATATCGTGCTGTCACTTGGATAATATTGTGAAATTATGGAAAATTGTTCGTACTCACCTTTGATAACAAAAGACTAACGCAGGTCTCGTGTCCTTCCCAAATAGCAGCTAACAACGGAGTGATGCCATGTTTGTCTGCACACTGTAGCAACAAGTAAAAGGTGAGAAAAACAGGATTTCAAACTGACGAACTCGTAAAACTTGTGCGTGCACTATTAACCTCATATGTGGCTGAGTGAGACACCCTCACAAGGACCACCAGAATACAAAAGTTTGGCAAGGTCACACACTTGTATCGGATAGAACCAGGTTTAAATGAATGCAAAGATACCCCAAAGGGTGTCACATGATGAATGCCAGACAATTTTTCCACCACACTGGTCCCTACGGACCACCCTAAAGTCATCCTTTCCGAACCTCTGGAAGATTGGGCCGGCATAAACTGTACCGTACAAGTACATCAGAATTACTAGATGCAGCAAACTTTCTAAATTTTACTACAAGCTGCACATCCCACAGCATGTTAAATGACAGATGCTCGACTATTTATCAGCTGCAATAAATCTAATTAATCTATCTGTTAGACATTAATTCCTTGTGTGGTGAAGATAGTTTCTTATCGCCTTACCGGGAAACTGAAAGCAGTAATC
>KN887834.1:11164-24183 GCA_000934455.1 Apostichopus parvimensis | reverse complement strand
CGCGCCTGTATGTTATAAATATTTAAGTCATACTTAAACCATTTTGCATTTCAGCCCTTCTTCGAAAGCAAAAATTGTCCACCCCTCCCTTTAGACCCACCCCCCAGGACGGCGATCATTCATGCCTGGCGCCCCCCCTATTGGAAAATCCTGGATACGCCCCTGAACATGTATAGTAATCTGCCCATCATAGGTACCAATTTACCGGTGCTGTGGCCGAGTGGATAAAGGCGGTGGCATTTGAAGCAATGAGGCTTAGCAATCGGGAGGTTTCCGGGTAAGATACCCGACCGGGACATAGTAAGGTGGGGATTTTCATCCAAGAGCAATCTACGGTTTTTCCCATCTGCAATGACCTCTACACTAAAGATGCCAAATTTGAGTTTGAATGTTGAATTGGAAGCCACCCGACGTGTTAGATGTAATACATCATGAAGCTCTTGCGGGTTTCTCCCACAACTGGGGTCGCTTAAGCGTCGTTAAAATAACTGCTGATATTTAATTTAGTTTAGTTTAGTAGAAAAAAAAGGAGGGACACTCAAGTCCCCATTATTATTATTATTTATTATTATTAATTGATGGCTCCTCCATCATGGACTTGCCTGTTATGTCTATATGAGGTGCCCATATATATATTCAAATAAAGCCCACCTAGGCCCCAATCATGGCTAGGCTTGCATGAATATCGGCAGTTCTTTGAGGGTGTGTGGGAGTGGGTGGGGTGGATTTCCATTGCCGCACCTGGGCCCTAATGATCTCTATGCTATACGCCACTGATAAAGTAAGTAGAAACGTTGTAACAATGTTATTATATCTAAACTAACGCTGCATGACGATTTGTCGGTTGTGTACCGCAAATTGATATACTTGGATATTAGTATTTTGATATATGTTTGTGCCTGCTGCCTGATACCACGAGAGGTGACTGACTGAAGATGACACTACGTATATATACCGTAATATCGTAAAAATTTACGGTTCTTATATTTAGACCATCTCAATGTTGCTGGTCTCCTTAATTATTGCTATATACTAGTTTGGTCAGCAGGTTTCTTTCTCTCCGCTACCGGTTTTTCCTCTATAGCCTAAGATTTAAGCTATAACCCCAACCCCCGGAGTTCCCCTCATCGGAGAGCTCGGGTATACGACACCGTCAAATCCCGACCGATTTGACGTTATTTCTCTGGGATGTCATGATTATCTGGTGTTCAACTAAGTTAACTAGAACAAAGTTCAGCATTAGTCAATTACATGCATTCAGCCGGAGTTCCCAAACAACGAATGATTAAGTTTAACTTGCCTGCATAAACCTGAAAATGCCTTATCTCATTCCGTGCAGTCTCTAAGAGAAATAATAAATGACGATAGTTGAGAGAGGTAATTAGCCGTGTCTAGCTTGTTCTAGCTATAGGCCTATATGATGAAAATTACTACCTATACACAGTATATGCTGACTGTGTCGTCTGCCGCGGTGAAACAAAAATAAAAGGTATCTCATATAGTTCTCAATAGAAGGCCTAGTATAGGCTAATCATTATAACGTTTCTAATAATGAAAGGAACTAAGTTTTTCCTCGTGGTTTTTATTTTGTTGAGTCCTTGGGTTAGAGGAATTGTTAGAGAGAAGCTTGTGAACCAGTCATGGACTGGGATTTCTATGTACGTCATCGTGAATCGCGAAACCGTACAACAAACATTGGATGAGTTTTATTATGCAAACGTATCCGGCTCGTGTCATCGTAAGTATATACTAATGTTATAGCTCAGCTGAAAACTTTCAACTGAGGAACGGTATATAGAGATCGTGCGATTAGGCTGCCGAAAATCTGTCACTTTTTTGCCACTGTGTTTGAATGCATGCCGTCAGTTCGTCATTTTGTATTCGCTTTGGCTGAAATGTCGTCAGTGGTTTGTGTGGAGTTAAAGTTTTCATACACGCGATCATATTTTGTATAGGCCACTCACTATAGTATGTTTTTTAAAAAAATTATTGGCATGTGTTTACGAGTAAGCTATCTTTATTTTAACAATCCCCGCGAGCTCTCAACCACCATTTCTTCATAATTGTCGACATGTAACTTTTTCTTTCGTTTCTTCTCTTCCTGTTGAAAGGACCTCGATTATTTCTCCCCGAGAAACCGGCATTTCCCAATATTTTGAAGGAAAACGAGCACGTGATCTATTTCAGCCATGGTGAATCCGTTTTCACAAATTTCTTGGATGAGACAGATCCTTGCCTCTCTAACAAAGAAAGCGGTGTGACCTTTGCTATACCACTTCTTACGGACAAGCCACGTGGCGGCCTTCCTCAGTATTCCTTAGCTCTCGGTATTCTTTACGATCGACATAATGAACAAATAGATAAACCAAACTTAATCATTCCGTATCTTCCAGTAGACGAACTCACGTTGAACGACACTATTTTATTTCTGCGTAACGGCACTGATGAGATGTTAGTCAAGTTTCAACGAAACAATAACCCATGCAAGCCGGTAACAGCTCTTGTCCGTCATGAGGCTGAAGAATTTTTAGAAGTGGATTTGCAATTCGGTTTGCCTGAACCCAACTTCGAGGTATGCGATGACCATGATCATTACGACAGCCAATTCTGCTCTACCGTGAGAGATATTAAATGCGAAGTTGCAAGATCTGCTCCTAATATTTGCCAGTTACCATGGAGAACATCCGACAAACATGCTTGTGACGCAACTATTGAAGTAATCGATGTCACTCCCGGTTTTCGAAAGTTCATGTGCCTAAGTGACGACGAGCCCGTACGCCTTTTAGCGACGGAGAGTCGCAAAGTTAGGGCTAGAATTGGTTTGCGGTATCCGTGTATTTAAACAGTTTTAACCAAAGTGAATTTGGTCATTTTGTCCAATCGGTATAAAACAAACCACAGGTGCAGCAGAAGCTCAGCTAAGCTTTCATCTTGATTTACGCAAGGCATTTGATTTAGTAGACCACAAAATAATGTTAGATAAGTTGAAAGCATAGAAATTTTCAAGTCTCCCAAGGGTGGAATTATTTCCCAAAATGACGGCAAAATTAAGAATGGAAGACATTTTGCTACTCACATTAAGTGCATACTTTTCATGAATATTAAAACGTTTTTGAAAAACAAATTTCATGATCATTGCATATGGTTTTGAGGCCTATACATTTCATTATTACTGAAAACTCTCATGACAACAAAACTGTTTTTCCTGAACATCTTTGGTTCACCACCATTCAAACGTTATATCCACATTTCAGCAGTATTGGAAAAACGCTCTAAGGAGTAGCATTTTTTACGTTTTCAGAAATGACCTCTCATGACCTTAAATTTTCTAAAATATGATTGCATGTATGTAAACTTAACTCACAAATACCACTGGCGAAATGTCAGCCATATCTAATGCCAAATCACGAAATGGCAGTCATTCAAACAAGGTGGCATAAAGTGACAAAATTTCGAGAGAATCGCTATATAGCTCAGCTGTACGGAAGACTAATGCGGCCATGACAAAAAAAAAAAAAAAAAAAACCACGGATAGCCTACATATACAAGACAAAATTTTTACTACGAAAAACAAAATTTTTACTACGAAAAACAAAATTTTTACTACGAAAAACAAAAATTTTTACTACGAAAAACAAAATTTTTACTACGAAAAACAAAATTTTTACTACGAAAAACAAATTTTTTTTTTTTTTTGGCCATGGCCGCATTAGTCTTCCGTACAGCTGAGAGCTTTCAGCTGAGCAAAAAATTAAATAAAATGAAGGTCAGGGGTGTACGCCTTTATTACGCTTCATTGCTAGTAGTATTGGCTCCAGTGAACAGTGATCGGGCCTAAATGAGTGGTACATTATGGATTATAGCTCTAAGGCCCATGGTCAATAAGGGGCCAGCAGGATATATAGGGAACAACATAACCTTTCTCTCATTTTCAGGGAAAGTCTTATAAGTTATGAAGATTTCATAAAGAGGGCCCAGTGATATAATAAACCCTGGCCTAACCTGTCTCTTGATGCCCATGATCAGGGGATAGGAGCTGGGTGGAGGTGGCATTGGGTGCATGTGCCCCCCCCCCCCACTTTTTGGAAGCTTCCTGCTCATGATGGTGGTGGGTAATCTTAAAAGCTTAACCAGTTGATTCAACACAAAAGACAACATTTATGTTTATTGTACTTCTTTATTCTTTCTTGTTTCTCCTTTCAAGTAGTCTTTTCTGCCTTTAGTTGCTTATTTGTTTAAAATGAAAATGAGCAGTAATCAAAATAACACTGAAATTGACTAAACTTAATAGACACCCTCAATGAACTTCACATAAATTGTGGTTTTAATTTCAAGTATTTACCGATACCATTCGCTTGCAAACCTTCTGTTACCCTAGACACTTGATTGCATTAGTATTAATCATATGATATGACCTTTGATATGTTGAAGATCACTAAAATAAGACATTGCTACCAGTCCAGGTTTTATTTCTAAACCACTATTATTATTATTATTATTGTTTTTTACAACATGACCCTTTAACCATCTGAGGCTCATCAGTTAAAGTGGCTGGTCTACTAAGTCTATCACACAGCCCATAACGTCAGTTTACTCAGATGCAACACGAATCTGAACAGGAAAATGTCTTTCGTGGCCTTAACAAAAATGTTTAGAATGCATTATAATTTTTTCAAAGACAAATTGTCTCTACTACCATCCAAGGGCGCTCTGTGGTTCATCTGAAGTTAATAGAACATACTTTGGTTCGCTTACAAGAATTAATAACACAATGAATTAAAGTGTGTGAAGACCTGCGCACAAAGAAACGTCTCATGCCGGTAATCTGACTTAGTTTCGAATGAGGTGTAACAGAAATGTTTAGACACCACCATCGATCCCAGAAAATACACACAGAGCTTGCGACTGTCAGTAATAAGACACTAGTGCACAGTCGATACATACAGCTATGGTCAATACCCACAGCACAGTGTACATAGCAGCATTTACCTCCATGATAGCAGCAATGGACATCTCAGGTCGAGATAAAAGATAAGAAGGTATCACGTTTCATTACTGTCTGCATTTTGTAGCGACAAGAAGAAAACGTTACTTGTAAGCAACGGAAAGTTAACTTTTTCAGAGCGCGGTTTGGGGCGAGTCTTCAATGCCTTTAACATACACATTGATATCTGTACCGAGGAGCTGACATTGCATCTATTTAGCCTTAAAGGAGCCTTCCAGATATTTTAAGTTACAGCTGGATATATTCCATATTGGAATAGCTATTGAAACATTGTAAGGTACTAGGATTATAACATATCAAGAGTAAACCTTCTGTCTGAATTCATCCTTTCATATTTAAAATATAATCTGGTTGGTCCAACGACTGTACTCTTAATGTTATAGAATCAACAATTTACCGCAATCGACTAAAATAGCTGACCTGAAATATTTTGCCACTGAGACTTATCCTTAAACATGGTTTTGCTCAAAAAAAGAACCATAGTGGGAAAAAAGGTAGTAAGCTTTCCATCATAATTTTGAAATCTACATATATTTGTTTCCAGGGCCCCTCTCTCTACAGAAATCCTTAATCTGCTACTGGCAACAACAATAGCACCTCTTTCAGTGATACCTTTGAAAGGGTATAAGCAATGCAGCCTTTCCAGCGATATATCTTATCAGCCTTGTGCGAGATTATTTTTGATTGCGATTATCGGCAAAACACTTCCACCTGCAAAGCAGTGAGAGGCCTGGCCTGGAAATTTAAATTCAGAGATATTCTACTATTTATTCTGGACTAAATTGATCTAAGAATCTGACATACAGTTAAAATTAGTTCAAATTGGTCATAATTGACCTATCAGCTGATGTTACTGTAAGTCTACTCTGTAAGTCCTCGGTAACCCTCTGCAAATTTATCCAAGAATTTGGAAATTTGTCCAAGGAGAAAGGTACCAGAGACTTGTGGTGGTGAAGGGAGTGTGGTACTTTGAAATGGACCAGATGTTGGAGGAGAGTGCTAGTGAAAGGTCACCAGGTCATGCTAGACATGGTAGAATGAGAGTGCATGACACTTGTAGAGAGACAGGTAAGTGTAGAATCGCTGTAAACATAAGTCAAGAAATGAGTGACTTCCAAGTTTGCACACATGGCCTTGCCTTTCCGTTGACTGCTGGTAGCAGCCAACCCCTGCTGTTCATAATCAGTCGATAACATTCCTTCTGAACTGATCACTCTGTTATAACCACTGGTGACTTATTGGGGGGTCCACCACCAACCCCTTCCCTGCCCCCACCAGCTGTGACAGGGGTCCTGGGAGTCTGTTACGTCTCGCAATCTAGTGGTCACCTCTTCGGTCCTCTTTGATGTGCTGTCTCCCCACCGGACTTCTGATGTTTGAATTTCTTCTTCTGGAAAGAAAAAAAACCCCACTGAATTAGATCATGTTGAATATTCATGTTTTTGTATTATAAAGACATGACAGTTACACTATAAATTGCTAGATATGCTAAACTGGTTACAAAGTTCGATGAACTGAACACTGCATAGTAAGTATCAGACTTGCAGAACAAGTACAACAGCAAGTGTAGAAGTACAAGTAGACTAGTAGACAACAAGTAGACACCTTGTTAAGAGGGCAAGTAGGAAAACAAGTCTCACAAGTTCCAGTATGAATATCTGCACTAACACCTGTACCAGATTTCAAACTGCCGAGAGATCGAGTACAAGTAAAAATCAATGCAGGTGAGTGCCGGTGAAGACGACTATGCCAAAACACTGTACAGATTCATTGCTGGTCTCCTAAGTCATTTTGTCGACAGATTTTAAGAAACAGATGCTCTTTACGGTATTCATCACTGTCTGGCAAGCTCCGTGATCGTGGCAGCCATTTGCTGAATATTTTTATGATCAAGCCAGGCTTCTTTCACTTTTACTAAAAGGACCCTTGAAACATCTCACTGCCTTTTTATCAAGACGAGTAAGAATTCAAGTCTCTAAGCCGGAGTATGTATACCTGCGCTAACACCGATACCAGATTCCCAAAATGCAGAGAGCACCTGCGCACGCTAATGAACGTGAGATGCGAACAATAGGTAAACCTGCTATAATTCAGTACAGATTCGCAACAAGTCTTTAATATGGTATTCACCACTGCGTGGCAAAATCTCTGTGTTCTACATTTCCATGGCATCACAAAACTTGGAAAGCAATCTTCAGTGAAGTTTTGGGTATGAACAACTTTTCCATCATATCACTGCTTCCTGATAATTCAGCACCATCAAAAACGATAAAAAAACAACTAATGCAGACGAGAGTTTCTATAGCAATATATCCCAATCAATCCCTCTTTAAAAACCAATGCATGTGTTGTTGATATTCCAAACAGTCAACTTTTTTTAAAAACATATTCATTATGTCGGTGTTTCTCTTTTACTCACCTGCGATTTATTTATCTTGGCTTTCAACTGTTTCACGTCGACGTCATTGCTGGATTTATTCTTCTCCGATTTTGAAGATGAAGGTTTTTCCTCTGGAGGGATGAACGGTTCGTTTCTCTTCTCCACTCGACGGACTTCTGCCTCTGCTTGTTTCACCTAGAGATGAAATGATTTCAGAGAAACTTTCAATATTTTCAAAATTTTCAATGAAAGACTTTCAGAATTTTCAAATCTCAGTTTGGTCTAAGGGTTGATTGACTAAATTCTCCAATTACCATTAAAATATCTCTACCCAAAATAGGGTCACCATATTTCCTTGGTTGAAAAGTGAGATGCAGTTTACTTAGGTTAGCTAAACCGTATAAAGGTTGCTATACCTAATGTTAATAAAGTACTAACGATGCAAAATAGTTACATTGACGTTAGTGTCACACTTGTTCCACTTCAGCCCACCTTATACACCTTTTTCCATCAAGCTTGTGGAGCTAACAGGCACTATCAATCATATTTGTGTGTTGAAAATGACATTTACAGGCTCTAATACTTATAGTGATGCTTACTACCTGTGTACATTTAATTTGAAAATTGTCAAACACAGTGATATTAAGTTTGCTATGTATTTATGTATTTTTTTACAATTCTACAATATTTTTTACAAGTTTACAATATTTTTTACAAGTTTACAAAGTTTTTTACAATTAATGTATTTTTTACAATGTATTTTTGCTGCAAAATGGGACAGTCCCAATTAATCGGGACTTATGGTAATAACCATAGCAGCTCAAAGCAGCTCTACAGAGGCTAACTTTAAGTAACCTCATCCACTTTCCAGTCGTGGAATCCTGACACATGTACAACATTTGAGAGTATAAATATCATACATCTGACTTCTATATGAATGTCAATGTTGGTTTGTTTGATTCTACAGTACATCTAGTTCATGATGTATCTCAGTTTGGAAGAGAAAGGGTTCCTGCCAAGAAGTGCCAAAGTGTTTGGTAACTCATAATATCAAAATAGATCATGGGTGCTATGCACTGTAAGTCAAACCTTGACAAGGGTTTGTATAAATTGTTGAGACACTCAAGTTTCTACCAAACAAACCTATAGTCAGGCTCATTATGTAATTTCGTTGGATTTTTTGGGAGATTTGCAAATCTATACATTTTTGGAAACTGCATAGTGTAAGCAATCAGAAAACCAATGTTTACCATTTGCCGGACGCATATATGGCGGCCATCTTGGATTTTCAAAATGGCCGCTTTAAAAGTGGGTGTTTCTCAATATCTCAACATCTAGGGGACCCAGAGTCCTGATTTTAACGGCTAAACCTACATTTGTAGGGGCAAGGAATCTAGTGGTACCAAGTACAATAAGCTAAACGTAACCACAAGGCGGTCATCTTGGATTTTCAAAATGGCCACCGTAAATATGAATGTTTCCCAATATCTCGGCATCTAGGTGACCTAGAGTCATGATTTTAACGGCTAATCTTATATTTTTAGGGGTGAGGAATCCAGTAGCACCAAGTACAATAGGCTAAACATAATAACATATGTAGATGATAGTAGATGATCTGAATGACTGAGCCAGAGATTTCACTTCCGACGATGATAATTGTTTATCATTAAACTTCAAGGTGCAAGGACCATCATCATGATCATCAGCTAGTACTCTCACTCATCATCATCACTGTCGCTGGCCAACAATATATCATTCCTAGAGTCCTCATCATTCTGACACTGAGTGCCGCACTGGCAGAGGTCTGTACACGATAGGTTATTGGACCTGTAAGAACATCGAGCTGTAGAACAGTCGGCTCTGCACAGGCATCTCACCATCTCGATGATGGCCTTGGGGGCTGGGAGCACCTCAGTAGTGACTGGCTTGACCTGACCAGTTGTGTCCTTGTAGAAGCCGTGCTTCAGAGGATCCAGGAACTGCTGCTGATCAACGCTTGCCTGACCCCATACTGTGGCCTGGATCTGGACTCGGAGGATGTGCTGCTTGAGAGCACCGGGGGTGGGAGGCAGCTTGACACTTTAAGCCATATGCTTGCAGAACAGATGCCATCGCAGCTCGGGATGCTCGCAATCTGGATGCCCTTTGGTGAGTATGCAGCAGAGACGAATGTAGCCAACGTAGAGAGCAGGTCGTCGGTGACTTCAGTGGCAACCGAAAGCATCTACAAAGCCTTGACGACTTCTCCGTCTGCTTTTAGGTAGACTTGCAGCCAGGTTGCTTTGCCTATACGAGAGAACCTCCCAGTGTTGTCTGCCCCCGAAAATGCGTGGAAGGCTGGCAAAGCCTTTGCTCTTTCTGGACCTAGAGCTGTCCATACTGGCTGCACTTGGATCACTCCGGAGGCCATCGACATGGACGTTTTCCTCAGCAGCAGGTCATAATTGGCTATGACCAGCACCAGGACATCTGTGTCTGGGGAGAAGACCACTAACTCTGCATCAGGTGGGTTGCGCTGTGATGCCAGCACTGCCTGGTGGATCAGCAGTGTGTCCGCCTCTTCATGGTTGTTGTCCTCAAAGAGCAGCTCGTTGTTGCTTCTGGTATGTGATGACCAACTTGGACGAGTCTTTTGTTGTACTCCAGGGTTCTTGCTGCCAGATACTCAGTCAGATCTGCCTTCGTCTTGTCATGGGAAAGGAACCGGCTCATCGGGATGTGTTTGATGCTGGTGTCATCTCTGATCTAATATTGGACCGGATCCTTCCCTTGTCTCCGTTTCTCTCTTGTGGTACTCTTCTGGGAGTCAGCCTTGTAAGTATCAAACACCAGAATGATCTCATCACAGTCTCTTGTCAGAGACATCAGTCTGGCATTGAAGCATTCACTTAGGTCCTTTACTGTCACTACCGTGGCTGGTTTCTTTGTCAGCTTCTACACGACCACCATACCGTCCACCAGTGCGATCTTGCGATTTGTGTCACCCTCAGTGTGTGTGAAGTCCATGGTTTCAGAATCCACTGCATCGCGCTGCAGACCACTTGCATCTTGCAACTGCTGCTGATCGTCATCGGCTGGTTCTGCTGTTCCCAACTTCTCTAGGGGGTGGATCAACTTTTACTTGTCAGTGCATGGCAGCATTGCTCCGTTTGGCGCGAACAGTGCCCTCGGTGTCAACGTGAACTCGTAGTTCCCGATGGCTTGTTTCAGTTCAATGTCTCGCTTGGACCTGGCAAGGACCATCAGCCTTCCGTAGAGATCCTTAGTCTCCTTCAGGTCTACAGTCTTGTCCCGGAGTTTCACACTGGCTTTCTTGTTGCCAGACATGTACATCTTGTTGTTCTGCTTCTTCACTGGTGCCCACAGGCTGACGTCCCCATTGATTCGCTCTGACACGTACTCTTCATACAACTTCTGCCCAGTGGCGTCAATGTTCAGGATCTGTGGCACGTACTCGTCTGGAATGTAGGCATGAGTGATCAGATTGTGCAGCTGGTCACCTTCAGTGGCAAATGGATTGCCATGACTCAGGACCGCAGCCTTGATTTTGTCGATTGCGTCATGCTCCCTCTTGACTGCACTTGGTCCAAGGTCATGGTGCTCTGTGGCCTTGCCAACTTCCGCATCAAACTGACGTTTGAACTCCTTTGACAGGCACGACAGTTCTGGTGCAGCCATGAAGAAGCTCGACGGTCTGGCGTTGGCGTTGTTGGAGATGCCAATGAGTCCAGCACGAACCTTCATCTGCTTTTCAGATGTTCGCATGCGTGGTCTGCTCCAACAGATACGAACGGGATCTCGTTCTTGGTGACGGATATGTTGCCAGCTTCCAGTTCCTTCCAGGTGTTGGGGTGGTTGGTGCTCAGGTCATACATGTCTGCGATGTATCGGGGCCAGAGTCGCTTGTACTTGATTCGGTCCATAGCAAAGAACATCTTGCTCAGTGCTTCTCTTGCTTCGAGATGGAGCGCGAGGTCAGCATTCCGGGATGCTGCCACGAAGAACAGGATCGTCTCCACTCGGTGTATGTAGTTCATCATTGATTTGAACATGGCATTCTTTGATCTCTCAGTCTCCCAGTCCTTGAATGTCTTCACTACTTCAGAAGTGGTCAGGGCTTGAAGGAGCGTGGTGTTGGCTTCTTTCACGGATACGGCCTTCGTGCATTTGTCCCCTTCCGATCAGGCAGCTACTACTTCCTCCGTTGCTTCCAAGCAGGCGTCTTTCAGTTGTGGGTTGTCCGTGAAGAACTCCTCCAGTGCCATCTCATACAGTGCTACATATGAGTATATGTGGGCACGGAGAGAGCGCTTGTAGTGGTTGCATTCCAGGATCTGCCTTGTTGTGGCAGAACCATACACATCGGCTTCCATCCAGGCATCATCTATGCCCGAGTTCTCCATGGAGGCGCCGAGAGCTCGCAGAGCAGCCATGACGACGTGTAGTTCGCCCAGTCTGGGGACAACTTTGCTTTTCGAGTCCGGCCTGGCATCTAGCAGCTGCACCACCTTCTCGTAGAGAGCCATGTCAAATGAAATGATCGTCGGATGATCGTCACCAACTGCCAAGTACCTCAGCTGACTTGCTTGCATGATCACAGCCGTTAAAACCAGGACTCTATGTCACCTAGAAGTTGAGATACTGAGAAACGCCCATTCTTAAGGCGGCCATTTTGAAAATCCAAGATGACCGCCTTGTGGTTACGTTTAGCTTATTGTACTTGGTACCACTAGATTCCTTGCCCCTACAAATGTAGGTTTAGCCGTTAAAATCAGGATTCTAAGTCCCCTGGATGTTGAGATATTGAGAAACACCCATTTTTAAAGCGGCCATTTTGAAAATCCAAGATGGCCGCCATATATGCGTCTGGCAAATGGTAAACATTGGTTTTCTGATTGCTTACACTATACAGTTTCCAAAAATGTATAGATTTGCAAATCTCCCAAAAATTCCAACGAAATTATAATTCTGAACATAGTGAGCCTGACTACTAGTTTTAATTCAGAAAGCAATTAAAACAACCACTTTATATACTGAATCAATTTGCTCATCGAGAACAGAAGACTGCCTCAAGTCTTATGCACATCGAGACCTAGAAAAATTATGAGACCAAAGAGAACCACAGGAAAGTGGACTAGTGTTTGGGTTCAAACTTGAGTAGAAAAGACCGGGTGTGATCTTTCCCTCCTCCTTAACTTTCTTCCAATAAATCAAAATGTAGCTTACCTTCTTGATCATCTTGTCTTTCACGACCTTTCCTTTCTCACTCATAAAGTATTCACCCGTTGCCAATTCTTTATCGACCTAGGGGTGAAAAAGTGACAAAAGTTTACGATATTTATGTGTATTTGTATATTAATCTATCATGGAGTTGAACATGAAATGGGTTTGGGAGTGGGAAAGTGCACCAAGTCGGTGGGAAAATGCACCAAGTTGCTGGGTTTTTTTTGTGCCAAGACTGTATCTTGGGTGACTTTTTAACACTAAAAAAAAAATGAAAACTGTATGTACATACCACAGATATATGAATATTTGATTGACATAAATTTGACCGATTGTCTCATGGTCAATGAATAACCGAGGCCCTGGCTTCAGAATGATTTGTACTGTGAATAATAACACATGTTTCTATTT
>KN887832.1:30421-42139 GCA_000934455.1 Apostichopus parvimensis | reverse complement strand
CACCACTTCCAGATCCGTCGGCAAATCAAATTGGACTTAAAACATGCACCAGATTGCATCTGAGGACGTTTCAAAACTAAAAAGAGGGGGACACCCCTCCCGTTAGACCCCTCCCCCATTTCAGTCACCACTTCCAGATCCGTCGGCAAATCAAATTCTCCACACCCCCCCAACAAAAACCCCTTCGCTACGCCCCTGGCTCCCGCATCGTCTCAATAGTCAGATTCGACATTTATGCTGATTAATATAGGCCTACCGTAATGTTGTACTTATTTTTTACGTGAGACGGCTCGCTGTTTGAATGCTTCATGTTAACTGGTCAATAAGTAAGTATCATCTACATGGGGTGTAGCCTTGTATCAGACATTTCATCGATATTTAACATTCTAATCTATAAAAGTCATTTCAAGCGCGAGGGTTCATTCTATATTTTGGAAGGACAATAGAAAAGCACAATGCAATGTACCCCCTGATGTGATCCTATAGAGGCTAAAGAGGACGTGCCTCATGGAAGATGGAATTTGTTATTGTAGCCTCGGTTTATAGTACACATAGTCGTGACCGATTGCCTGCCATCAGCACGTACAATTTACCAAACACATACAAAGATAATAAATAATACCTTACAACAAATTTAACAGGTCTAGTTAGGCCTATGTATAGTTTTGCATTGGTTTGTAACTTTCGATATTCTTCTGCCAAGTCATAATTGCATATGTAGTAATTTATTCACATATGTATGTGGATAGTGTATGCAAACCCCTCTGTATAACTAACATGTACCTACGTGGTTACCGTAAACATTTCATTACTCCTGAATGCATTAGATTTGCAATACGTACGTGCTTGAATACAGAAAATTGTGTGTCCTGCATTTACTAGTATGTTCAGTATATTTGTTTTATGTTTTAATTTCGCAAAATTACCTTTTTGTTGAATATCATCCTTCCTCGCAGTATACGGTTTTCGGTGGATAACAGTTACATATGATAATGACTCCTTGGTCGACTGAGTGGAGAAAGGGGTGACCATTAGGGGGTGACCAAACGGGGTGACCATTAGAAAGCAATGGCGGCGAGAGCCAGGTTATAGGCCCGGAGGAATTATGTCATAGCTAAAATCCCTTCTTCAAGTCTTCATTTCTCCTGAAGTTTTATTGCCCTGGGCCCCCTAATTGACCGCTGGTCCCGGGGGCTGTTTCCCCAGATCTCACCCACTCGCGTTAAGAAGCAATCAAACCTAGCACATGTGAGATCGTGGGTTTCTGTTCGACTAGAGCTTTTCATCGAGGAGAAATCCACGTATTTCTCATCTTCCAAATTGTAGTAAGATATCCAAACGAGACACAATTGTAAATTGGATAGCCACCGGATGTGAGTTGCAAGTTATAAACCAATTTCGGCCCCCCCCCTCCCCCAATGAACATGTGGCTGCTTATATCATCGTAATGTATTCCATATCCTAACTCCCACAGTTCAACATCTATAAATAGAAACCCTGACTGGCTTCGAGAGATTAATGCCTATTCGCTTGAAATCAGCATTCCATGAAACAATAATATTTCCTCTTCTTTCGTCTTCTTGTCAACTTTCACCTTAAATATGTAATAAATCAAACAGTTCATCCAGGAATAAGATTATTTGCCCAAGTATCTGATATCCACGTATCTATAAGAGGAAAAGCTGACTGGCTATTGCAACGCAACCTAACCCCAAGCAGCCCCCCCCCCCCGTACACCCACCCTCAAACCAACTCTTTGTCAAATGGTACAGTCTGAGGCATATTTAGAATATAAATGTCTGTAATTAGGTATATAAACGCAAGGTTGTGCTGAAATATAGACACTCTTGAATTGTAGAAAAGAAATCTCCGACTGAACGTATTTCCCGTTCGGGTGGGTGTCGGGGGGGGGGGTGATGGGAGGTCTGGCCACGCCCCCACCCGCAAATGAGCTTGGTGCCATTGATCTCGAGGCCGTTACCCGTTTGCCTCACCTGCCTATTGAATAATTGCGCACCGGGTACAAATTCATCAGGAGAATTTGTTGAGATGTGGAACCAATTATAGACAAATACAAACTGGATTTAAACGAAGTTTATGGTTTCATACAGAAGGCTCATATCAGTCCCAAAATACATTAGTTACAAGAAAATGTCTTCACGATTTGTCTGACATTTAGTTTACTGATTTTTCAACATAATCACTACATTTAATCAAACCTTAGTTTATCTTTTCTAGATGGTTTGACGGGAAGAAAATAACAACTATGAAGTGCTATAATGTAATAACAGGGACAACATAACGTAAACAACACGCATAGTTTATTTTTGTGAAAGCGCATGAACATCATCACCGGTACGAGAAGAGTTATCGCTTTCTATTTAAAGTATCGATAGTAGGCGGTGTGGATGGGGAGGGGAGGGGAGGGGGGAGGGAGGGAGTTATGAGTTTTCAGAGAAAAAGCATAAGATTGATCAACGACGTGGCACGAGAAATACAAATCAATGATCAACAGTACTTTCTGCAAATATATCGGTTACCAGCCTAACGACATGGACAGATCCATCATCCTGATTGAATAAATTAAGGTGATTCATGGTCTGCAAGAACTTCTGGACACTTTCAATAAAGTTCGGTAGGTGAAAATTTCAGGACAATAGAGATGTACTCTTGGTTCAATTAAGTTGATGTAATTCACTTGAGTAAAATTTGGGGTAAATGTTATAACAGCTTTAATGGTAAGCCGTTCTAACATTAACCTGCCCAATTCTACTCAAGTGATATATAATTTGAAACAAGTGACACATTTGGCGCCTCAGACGAATCCAATGCATTTAGCAACCAATAGGAAATCAACGCTTTCGGCATGCACCTCAACCTGAAGGCGGTTTGGGGCGCCACGTGTCCAGCGATGCGCCGGTATTTCGGTTGGAATATTATGTGGACTAGCTAAAGGCTTATAGATTGCTAAAAGGCCCAGCGAGGACTACCAATGAGACCGGTAGTTGACTGACTTGAGTGAAAAATTGCCTAATTCTAATGGAGAAGGAGGAGGGGAAGGGAATCAATTGGGCAACTAGCACCTTCAGAGCATTTGTACTGACTAAATTTTCACTTTCGCGTCCGGATTTTTTTTTGTTAGGCAGCAAGGGTGGGGGCGGGGGGGGGGGCGGGGTGGGGATGAACCAACAGAAAATTATGTAGTAAGATAGCCATTTCAATTTCTGGGACAATAGCAGTTACTGCGACATTCAAATTCTTATAAAAATACCACTACACAGAAAAGAGATCAGTAAGTACACCTTTAAGCCCACCAAAATATCTTTGTTTCTTTTATCTGAGTATCAATGTAAGGCAAAAATCACAAAACCAAAGAAAATATTGTTCACATGTCGTCAAGGTCAAGAAATACCAGTACACAGCAAATTACTCATCGGTAAAAGTAATGTAATTAATTTCTACTTAAAGGATTGAAATCTACTTAAAGGCGCCATCTCGTCTCTTTAATTAGGTGGCTAATAAACCCCCAGATTGTTCTCATCTGTTCCGAACACGAACCTGCTATTCGAATAAACATAGTCTTTTGTTCGAATTAAAGGTTATATACACACAAGCAAGCTCTTGATGTTCATAAACTCACCATATATAAGCAGAATATTATAACGATACATTCACAGGGCTACCATATAATCGGTAGAGAAATCCACAAGATTTTTATTAAAGAAACTTGGCAATTCCACCATGCGGGTGACACTTCACCCGATACACATAGAGAACACAGTTACTACTGTAAATCTTAAAATTTTGTGCCAAAGTAAAAATTGGATCGTGCTATAAATCGGTAATCATGTGCTATTAGGATTACAGTAAGAACTGAGGATATGTGTAATCCCAACAAATACAGTTGTTGGGATTTGTAGGGGTTACACATATCCTTAGTTCTTCTTGTAAACCTAATAGCACATGCTACCGATTGGTCAGCACAATCCAGCTGTTACTGTGGTACAAAACTTTAAGATTTACAGTCGTTACTGTAATAATCTCTGTGTGAATCGGCTTGACACTTACATTAAACAGATATAACATTATTCCCCATAATGACTTAAGAATGTATGAGACGGCAATGAACTTCCCTTCACAGATTGTCATTTACTGTTTGTGATTTAGAATGGCTAGTTCTATATAATAACAACAGTACTCGATTGCTCCTAAAACTGTTTTCATTATATTTTAACTGTCTGCAGTCTATATGAATATTCAATAGAAAGTTTCAACCTCTGACCTGGAAATAAGGGGGGATCAATGCGGGAGGGGGGATGGATGGGGATGACAGCCCTGGGATCAAATAGTGAGACCTGGGCAATATTGCATAAGGAGTGGTATATTCTCATCTATCAATCCCCTGTTACACACCGGGTATATAGATTAATATAGAACACATTGACGTGGTAACATTGGGAGAAAATATCTCTTGAAACACAGAGGGGGATTTTGATACAGTCCTGACACAACCGGTCGAGACAGCACCTTTAAACAAGCAATCAATCGCTTGATCGACAGATCGATGTTAACATAATATAAGTGAATGTATGGTAACAACAGTTAAACTTGAAATTATTGCAAATTGTTAACATGGATGTCAACCACATGAAAGGCAAACTCATTCAAATTCTCTTCTTTGGGCAAAATCACACGTTATTAACTTTAACATATCTAGACATGAAATGTTTTTCTATTC
Organism: Apostichopus parvimensis; assembly: GCA_000934455.1. Lineage (NCBI taxonomy): Eukaryota > Metazoa > Echinodermata > Holothuroidea > Aspidochirotida > Stichopodidae > Apostichopus > Apostichopus parvimensis. The sequence continues at coordinate 37,401 of KN887832.1, read as the reverse complement.
ATACATGAACCATTGAAACATTAGTATCATTAACAGATTTCCCTTAGCCTTGTCGTTATAAACTCATTTATAAAAGATATGACTGACATTCAAACCATATAAAGACAGGTACGATTCACATTAAACCGATGACAACATTCAACTTCATTAATTTATCTCTGAGTATCAAATGAATTCTTATCAAAACTGTTCAGAACGTAGGTATCACCAAAAGTTGATCTCAAAAAACAAACAAAAAATTTATATTAGTTGTCGTCTTCAATCAAAGCATTTCCTTGGAACTATTTTTCTGAAATTCTCATTTTCATCTGCAAATAGCAAATTCCTAAGATATTTCGTTCATAAAAAATGAGTAACCAGACCTGCTGGTCGTGAAAAAGAATCAAAATATATATAAAATATTTAATTCAAGAACAGTTTCAACTTTCGTTCTTACGTTTTTTGAAAAGTGACGATACTATTTTGCAAGCTGTTAAAATAAACAAAATTGTGCAAGAATATTAAACCTTCTTTCCCTTAATAATAGTAATAAAAGTAGAAAAGTAAAGAGAGAGGCAGAGAGAGATGAGGGCATGGTGGTGGAAGAATAACATAATTATCTTTTCCTTTCCCTGCCTCAAACTCAACTCAAACTTCAAAGCAATATTCTGAAAATTTGGCCAAAGTTCAAGATGTGCTTGTTTCTGTATACATACACTGTTATACCATGAAATATATATAAGTATTTATATAATATACAAATTTCACCAAGTACACTGCAGACTATATCTGGACAAGTAACATATAAAAAAGGCAAAGAAAAACAAAAGAATAAATCTCATGGAACTTACATCGAAATGGAAAGATACAATCATATTGCTGTATATTTTATTTATTAGGTTTTAATAAGTGCGTTATTAATGGGGGTGGGGGATGTAAATTTTCAAATTTATAGTGAGATATATAATATTGAGAATGCTTTCTATTTGATTTATTATGCAATTGGTGCTGGACTGGTGTTTACATTTTTTCCCCTCTTCTTTGTGGTGAATAAATTGACATATAAAGCACTGTTATACTACAGTAAATTCATCGCACCTGTTTGCTTTGTACCAAGCAGTCATCTTAACAGCCTCTGAAATGATAAGTTGGAATTCCTGCATAAAATTCACCAAGATGCATATAGCATATAGTCCCTCATTAAACAGTCACAAGTAAAGTTTCACCTGAGCTAACCTTTAGAAGTTTAAATGCCCTAATGTTTACCCCCTGAGTCCAGATCAGATCCAGATCAATAGGAAACTTGTGTCTCATTACATACAATACTACTGAGCATGGGTAGCCATACGTATAGTTTGTACATAAATGCCAAGGTCACATTTGATACCAAGATCCAAGATCTTTGGGTTCGAACTCGGTCTCGGATCAGATTAAAATATGCTAGTTTGATCCGCCCTCTTTTAACTCGAAGCTCTGTGTTTGATACAGTTTTAGCAAAACTTAGTCCCAAAATCTCTGTTAGGCTTTGGCTATGGAAAGATTGCTAGCTACAGATTTGGTTATAAATGCTACTTGTAAAGAAAAAGTATTCACAGAACTGTTAAATGGTGTAAATATGTCCTGAATTCTCCGGGCATATTTATAACCAAAAGCTGTGCCTCTAAGGGCTACCGAGTTCTAATACGAATACTTTCCACGAGTGAATGCATATATGCATGAACCATCGAAAAAAAGATAAAAAAACAAAGAAACTTATAGATAAACCTGTACAAATACAACGGTGAAAAATGACAAAATGGAAAGGAATACCAAGCTACACCAAAATAAGAAAGGAGAAAACAAAGACAAATATTTGACAATTGTAAGAAAGCCCCCCAAAAAATAAGAGGAAAACAATAGCAAGAATCGGTGAAATGGTAGTACTGATCACTTTTAAAAAAAATCTTAACCACGATGTGTTTTTTTATTTTGTTTCTATTTTTTTAAACTTCACATGAATTGTTCACATTGATAACCATTAAATGCCTTATACTTCTAGTATAACATATTTGTGCAAGGTGTTATAGAACATAAACAACAAAAATTCAAATACAGAGAATTTTGCCACTTCAGTCCCCCCCCCCCCCTTCTTTTCAAGAAGCACAAACAAGTTATTTACAGCCTGAGTAACAGTGACTTTACGAAACAGACGAGCTGCAGTTTGCCGCATCAGATGCAGCCACATATTATTATCCTGCAGCCAAATGTAAATATTAATTGACGACTATATTGCATTGACACTTATGATGTAATAATCCCTATATACGTTACACTGACAAATGTAAACGTGATAACGGACTTGGAAGGAAGGAATAAAAATTGACTTCTAATTCATTATGCAAACTGAAAACTTAACCAGACAAGCTAATACATTGACTCTACTATGAGGTTTTCTTATCGGATAGAATCACAAAGTCTGTCTCGAATCAACTTGAATAGTTCACTTCATAATTATGTCTCTTCTACAGTGAAAACCTATGCTGTTTTTCCCCCCAGACAAATGCTGCATTGTCAAGTTTGGTATTGTAAACGCCCAATATGACAATTTTGGCATCTTTCAAAGTTTCTTGACTGGAATCATATGAAAAGTTCTAGACAAACGGCATTTTGGCATTTTTATGACGGTCTTTAATGGGCCTACCAAATCTAGGCCAAATAGTAGCTGAGAACTGTTAAATTCTCCCCAGATAACAACGATTTCAAACATCTCATGTTGTTTAGTCCAGCTCAAGTAAGCAAATTGTCCTACTCGTTTCAAAAGCTATTGAACTAACATTCACTTACAGAGACCCCTAATCGCAATGAATTGCGAACCCACACAACGCCTATCCACATACAGGGTCAATTGTCATAAAATGACAGCAAGTTTCTATCTGGCATTTTTTCGCCCGAATTGGCTGTCAATTTGGCAGGGTGCATCACAGAAAAACTGGGAACCCTGATTGGTTGGAGTTACCTGGACTGCAAATTCAGATTATTACTAGCATTATGTTCCTACAAGAATAATAGACATTTTGTTCACATTGATTCCCATGCAGTGTTTATGCTTCTAATAATTCTTCTTCAAGAATGGATATTTTGTTCACATTGATTCCCATGCAGTGACATGCTCCTAATAATTTTACTTGAAGAACAGACATTTTGTCCATATCACTTTCCATAGAGACAAACTTGCATTAACACGTGGAAAGGGCTATACCCACAGGAGAAGCAAGCACACAATATCATTTGAAGTAAACTAATGAAAGTTGCCTTCCTCTGATACTTTTTTTAAGGATTTCATATTTTGACTTCAACTGAACGTAAACAACTTCTATTGGCACATTTGACTGGACAGCTTATTTGAGATTCCTCTTGTGAAATATCATTGTCACAAGATAAGTCTCAAACACACATGCAGACTGCCCAAACAGATCACAAAATGATTCTTCATCAAACTCAATACCAAAATGCGCAAAGAATATAATATGTACAGCGTTTATACTAATATATACAAACGGGTAAATGAGACTGAAGTTGTCATCAAAGAAAGCAAAAAATATGAAACCAGGAATGATTTTTATAAAAGACAGATAGAAAGTTACCCCATGACAAAAAATTAAAAATGACAATAAAGGAAAATATATTCTGGTTTTTTAAAAAAACTTACAAGTCTTTTGAATTTCAAAACAAATACACAAACCTCTTGAATATGAAATATTTTGACCACAGAAAGCAAATTAAAACAGCTGCCTAAAAGACATTTTGTCTTTAAAAAAACAAAATTGAAAAAAACATGATTTTGTCCTCACACCTGCAGCCCCCAAATGTCCTTTTTTTGGACAAACCTCTCTGCTACAGCCTACCCCAGTCATAGTAAATACCTCTGGTCTACCCCACCCCCTTTTCAAAATTGAATAAGATTCGCTGAATTGTTAGGGTGAGTGAATCTTAATGATGGTTTATATTAGGCTACTGTCACAACTCAGTTTCAGGAAAAACACACACATTACTGCTAAAAATGACATCAGCTTTGAGTGAACACACTCAATCTGATGATGTAAATTTCCTCCAAATGTGTTAAAAGTGAGACAAAAGTAAATAAACATCAGAAAACTCACTGGGAATTAGGAGGAAAATGTCACCTGGGGTCACCACTGGTTCAAACCCAATTGTAGCCAACTTTGCAAGCTGACACCAACTAATTTAAATCAGAATATTTGATCAAGTTTTATACCCATTAATCTTTTGTTATGCATATTGATGGAATTGCTAAGACTGAACTAAATTTCCCTCACCAGACATTGAAGCATTTCCAGTGATTTTGTCAAATCATTCTCATGCAAGAGGCAAAGACTTGAGTAAGTCTGAATAAAATATATCACATTTTTTATTTTCATGTTACTAAAGTGATGTTACTCAAAATGGTACCTTAATAATTAATTAATAATTTCATTATTTCATTTCAGAGAGGTTTTGTTTGCAATGCCTTTGCATATTAACACTAAAAGGTTTTAAGACAAGATATACCACTGGCAATAGTTTTAGTAAAAAATAGAATGAAAAGTGAAACAAATCTCCCAAAGTGTTGTCACTGAGACTATATTCATACAATGGACAGATTAAAAGCCTCATGATTTCTCAATTTTAAACCTGCAAACATGAAATCTCGTTTCAGCATTTTGTAGCTTTCGTTCCGAAGTATACTACCTTCTTCATCACTAAATGTAAATCGGTGCAGCTAAGTTGGTTATTTCCCTCTTTACTAAACTTGACCACATCTGTCTACAGAAAAAATTCTGAATAATATGTCTGAATTAAGAAAATATAACCTTATAGAGTCTTCCACAGCCGTTTTGTTTTCTTCAGTCTCTCTCTCTTCACCGTTAGGAACCACCTTGCCTCCTCACAATTCCAGATCGTCTGCAGCACTCTCTGCTGACTGGAATCGACTGTAACTGAAGTCCATCATGTCATCAAAGGCGGGCCTTTTCTTGCATTTCTTCTGTACCACTACAAGCAGCACACATCCGAAGGTGGTGCCGACTACGAAGGCCACCGTCACACAAATCAGGACCGTGGCCACTTGGCTGTGTCCGTCAGGTGTAGGACCCGAGGGGAGGTCCTGAATGAGGACAAACGAACGACAACCAAAGTAGAGGTAGTGTACATTTATTTCAGATCAATAGGGGTCCCTCCATCTACTCTGGGACATGGATGCAACAAGAATTACATTTTTACAAGTTGACAGTTGTACTTCTTGAGATATGACCTCTGGTGACCTCATATCTAAGACCTTTTGGCAAACACAGTCAGTTTGGTGTACTCAAAATTATGGCGGTATTTGCATGTCGACTTTCATATCCCATAGAATTGTCCTTTGAGATAGAACATACGTTTAAGTATTCTAACATTTTGATGTTCTCTGATGACCTCATAAGAACTTTTCAATATCTGCGTGACCAATTGGCATATATTTGTACATCAAAAATTATGCAGTTAGTTTGTGATTAATAAGAAGCATCATCCAATCGAGTTTAATATGAAGCAAAATCAAACTGCTACAAAACTTAAATGGAATGTTTGATTACTAAGGTAAGGCAGCTGAGGTCTATACCCTCACACTGGCAATTAGGGATGGTATTGAGAGAGGCATCATATTTACGAATCTTTAAAAAAAAAGATCCAAAAACTCTTTTGAGGTGTTTGTGCGTAGTATATGGCCCGGGGGGTTCTCCATAGGTGGCATGCAGGCCAAATCCGGTTGGTGGAAGAATCGGGCTCTTTTTTAAACAGGAGCACAATCTTGCACTAATTTAGGTGTGCCTTAATAATGCGTTTTAGAACATATTTGAAAGTGTAGTGAGAATTTGATTCTCTCTCAGGGCCAAAATGGTCCAAATGGTCTCTCCCTGGCCCTCCTAGAAAATTACTTGAGAACCGTTGGCCTATAGCCTAACATGTTAGAAGCTTCATACCAAATTTTTGTGACCACTAACGACTATGTCACATTTACATGCATTCCAGGACATTAAAAATTATAAGAAATGTTCAGAATAGAGATTGTTACGTATGAGGAGGCATTTGACAACTTAGTTTAAAGTTAAAAGGAATTGAGTGAGCTAAGTCTTTGAAGAAGGGATTCTAATTTTGGGGTCTCAGAGTTGTAATCCCAGAGAAAGTTTAGAATTCATAGTACTACTCACAGTACTGCATGATTTAACACTCAGGTATTGTAGAAACGAACGAAGATGACACGGCTGAATGGACATTTCCGATATAAATCAAATAATATTCAATTCTGTAACTTGCTATGCACATTGATGATAAATTGATATTGATAAACTGTGATATTATGAGGGGGGAAAGATTGTTGTGTATTTACGGGCTGAATAAAGGAAGAGCGCCATCTTCCTCCGAATCAGTGAATGAGTGTGCGGGAGAGGGCGCATGTTGCACAGTAAACACTGTACTCAGATTCAAGACAAAGGTGAACACTGACGAAATATTTCTTCTTAAATACTCACAGTAGTAGGATCGGCAGAAATGGTAGGCATGGTAGGATCCTCAGGAGGAACTTCAGGTAAATGACAGCAAATGGTACCCCCCTATGAAAACAGGAAATGGTTGAAATCAAGGTACAAATGGTGATAACAGAAAACCTTTAAGTTGCAGGAAAGTTCATGCAGGGCTTTTCATTGACAACAAGTGGTATTGCCCTCCCATCAAAATAAGGAATCGTTAAAGGTATAGAAGAGCAAGACAACAACAACCACTAAACTGCACTATTACTACTATCACTACTACTATTACTTCTACTACTACTACTATTACTAAGACTACTGCTACTACTACTACTACTACTACTAAGACTACTTCTACTACTACTACTACTACTACTACTACTATTACTAAGACTACTTCTACTACTACTACTACTAGTACTACTACTACTACTACTATTACTAAGACTACTTCTACTA
>KN887832.1:14915-25120 GCA_000934455.1 Apostichopus parvimensis | reverse complement strand
TAAATCAGAATATTTGATCAAGTTTTATACCCATTAATCTTTTGTTATGCAAATTGATGGAATTGCTAAGACTGAACTAAGTTTCCCTCACCAGACATTGAAGCATTTCCAGTGATTTTGTCAAATCATTCTCATGCAAGAGGCAAAGACTTGAGTAAGTCTGAATAAAATATATCACATTTTTTATTTTCATGTTACTAAAGTGATGTTACTCAAAATGGTACCTTAATAATTAATTAATAATTTCATTATTTCATTTCAGAGAGGTTTTGTTTGCAATGCCTTTGCATATTAACACTAAAAGGTTTTAAGACAAGATATACCACTGGCAATAGTTTTAGTAAAAAATAGAATGAAAAGTGAAACAAATCTCCCCAAGTGTTGTCACTGAGACTATATTCATACAATGGACAGATTAAAAGCCTCATGATCTCTCAATTTTAAACCTGCAAACATGAAATCTCGTTTCAGCATTTTGTAGCTTTCGTTCCGAAGTATACTACCTTCTTCATCACTTAATGTAAATCGGTGCAGCTAAGTTGGTTATTTCCCTCTTTACTAAACTTGACCACATCTGTCTACAGAAAAAATTCTGAACAATATGTCTGAATTAAGAAAATATAACCTTATAGAGTCTTCCACAGCCGTTTTGTTTTCTTCAGTCTCTCTCTCTTCACCGTTAGGAACCACCTTGCCTCCTCACAATTCCAGATCGTCTGCAGCACTCTCTGCTGACTGGAATCGACTGTAACTGAAGTCCATCATGTCATCAAAGGCGGGCCTTTTCTTGCATTTCTTCTGTACCACTACAAGCAGCACACATCCGAAGGTGGCACCGACTACGAAGGCCACCGTCACACAAATCAGGACCGTGGCCACTTGGCTGTGTCCGTCAGGTGTAGGACCCGAGGGGAGGTCCTGAATGAGGACAAACGAACGACAACCAAAGTAGAGGTAGTGTACATTTATTTCAGATCAATAGGGGTCCCTCCATCTACTCTGGGACATGGATGCAACAAGAATTACATTTTTACAAGTTGACAGTTGTACTTCTTGAGATATGACCTCTGGTGACCTCATATCTAAGACCTTTTGACAAAAACAGTCAGTTTGGTGTACTCAAAATTATGGCGGTATTTGCATGTCGACTTTCATATCCCATAGAATTGTCCTTTGAGATAGAACATACGTTTAAGTATTCTAACATTTTGATGTTCTCTGATGACCTCATAAGAACTTTTCAATATCTGCGTGACCAATTGGCATATATTTGTACATCAAAAATTATGCAGTTAGTTTGTGATTAATAAGAAGCATCATCCAATCGAGTTTAATATGAAGCAAAATCAAACTGCTACAAAACTTAAATGGAATGTTTGATTACTAAGGTAAGGCAGCTGAGGTCTATACCCTCACACTGGCAATTAGGGATGGTATTGAGAGAGGCATCATATTTACGAATCTTTAAAAAAAAAGATCCAAAAACTCTTTTGAGGTGTTTGTGCGTAGTATATGGCCCGGGGGGTTCTCCATAGGTGGCATGCAGGCCAAATCCGGTTGGTGGAAGAATCAGGCTCTTTTTTAAACAGGAGCACAATCTTGCACTAATTTAGGTGTGCCTTAATAATGCGTTTTAGAACATATTTGAAAGTGTAGTGAGAATTTGATTCTCTCTCAGGGCCAAAATGGTCCAAATGGTCTCTCCCTGGCCCTCCTAGAAAATTACTTGAGAACCGTTGGCCTATAGCCTAACATGTTAGAAGCTTCATACCAAATTTTTGTGACCACTAACGACTATGTCACATTTACATGCATTCCAGGACATTAAAAATTATAAGAAATGTTCAGAATAGAGATTGTTACGTATGAGGAGGCATTTGACAACTTAGTTTAAAGTTAAAAGGAATTGAGTGAGCTAAGTCTTTGAAGAAGGGATTCTAATTTTGGGGTCTCAGAGTTGTAATCCCAGAGAAAGTTTAGAATTCATAGTACTACTCACAGTACTGCATGATTTAACACTCAGGTATTGTAGAAACGAACAAAGATGACACGGCTGAATGGACATTTTCGATATAAATCAAATAATATTCAATTCTGTAACTTGCTATGCACATTGATGATAAATTGATATTGATAAACTGTGATATTATGAGGGGGGAAAGATTGTTGTGTATTTACGGGCTGAATAAAGGAAGAGCGCCATCTTCCTCCGAATCAGTGAATGAGTGTGCGGGAGGGGGCGCATGTTGCACAGTAAACACTGTACTCAGATTCAAGATAAAGGTGAACACTGACGAAATATTTCTTCTTAAATACTCACAGTAGTAGGATCAGCAGAAATGGTAGGCATGGTAGGATCCTCAGGAGGAACTTCAGGTAAATGACAGCAAATGGTACCCCCCTATCAAAACAGGAAATGGTTGAAATCAAGGTACAAATGGTGATAACAGAAAACCTTTAAGTTGCAGGAAAGTTCATGCAGGGCTTTTCATTGACAACAAGTGGTATTGCCCTCCCATCAAAATAAGGAATCGTTAAAGGTATAGAAGAGCAAGACAACAACAACCACTAAACTGCACTATTACTACTACTATTACTACTACTACTACTACTACCACTACCACTACTACTACTAATACTACTAATGCTACTAAGACTACTACGACTACTACTACTACCACTACGACTACTACTACTACTACTAATACTACTTCTACTACTACTACTACTACTACTAAGACTACTACTACTACTAAGACTACTTCTACTACTACTACTACTACTACTATTACTAAGACTACTTCTACTACTACTACTACTAGTACTACTACTATTACTATTACTAAGACTACTTCTACTACTACTACTACTACTACCACTACCACTACTACTACTAATACTACTAAGACTACTACTACTACCACTACGACTACTACTACTACTACTAATACTACTTCTACTACTACTACTACTAATACTACTTCTACTACTACTACTACTAAGACTACTTCTACTACTACTACTACTACTAAGACTACTACTACTACCACTACAACTACAACTACTACTACTACTACTAATACTACTACTACTAAGACTACTACTACTACTACTAAGACTACTACTACTACTACTAAGACTACTACTAATACTTCTACTACTACTACTAAGACTACTACTACTAAGACTACTACCACTACTACCACTACCACTACTACTAAGACTACTACTACTACTACTACTACTAAGACTACTACTACTACTAAGACTACTACTACTACTAAGACTACTACTACTACTAATACTACTACCCCTCCTCCTACTACTACTACTCCTACTACAGGCCTAGATTTTCACAATTTTAGCCACTTGCTAAAACAAAATCCAAGTACTTAAAAATTCTACAGGTTAAAAACTCCAGTACTTACTGGCATATTCCTGAAAATGCATACACCAGCTAACAATATTACTGGAGCAGATAAACCTTCAGTAGCTCACACAGAGCTGTTCATTGACAGTCAAACTTGTCCAAATAGTACAGTGGTAACTTTCACTTTTGATATTTTACAATGTGTGTTAAGTTGTCACTGTGATGTCCCTGGTATGCTACCATGTAACAATTACTATAATTAAGAATATCCAGTAAAAATGGTTTCCATCCAATAAGGGCTACAGCTAAACAATGTAGGGATTTAATGACGCCACTCGCTACCAAACGAAGCAATGGTGTCGCATGAAATCACTACAAAAAATATGTACCACTAAATATGAAAGAAATGGATGGCTCAAGACCAGCTCAAGAATCTCCAATAACTTCAAACACGGTAAAGTGTGTCAGCTAACAATGACAACTCGCAGACCATACTTTTAGAGCAATGACTACTACTATTATTACTACTACTAGTATCGTTATTGTCATTATATTAATTATTATTAGTAGGGTTAAGATGATGGCCACAGCGACAATGACAATATTTGTTATTATTATTTTTATTTTTATTATTATTATTATGCTCCAATTCTCAAAAGAAGTTCAATTGTATCAATTAATTACTCAGAATTTGTTGTAAAAAAAGTCAATCAGAAAACAATTGTAAAAAGTCTGATTTGAAACCACAAAACAACAGAAGTAAAATAATTCATTTCATTTCTAAGATCTAGAAGTTCAGAACAATTGGAATATATTTTTACTCTGTTATTAATAAGAAAATCAGGTTAAATCTCCCAATTTTCCAGAGGCTGCATCAGATTTCTAATTTTTTGGCACTGTTCGTCAAAATTTCAACTACTTTCAAAGGCGTTTTCACAAAATGGCAGATTTCAACTTACCCTGACATCAGGTGCTGAACAGGTCTCAGCGTACCAGTTGTCCTCTATGCAATGACTTTCTGTTTGTTTGTCTCCACAGTAATAGGATGTTTCCCCATTTATTGTATAGTTGACACATAGATGAGATTCATAGGGACAAAGAATTGGTGTTACTCCTGAAGAAAAAAACGAAAAAATGGAAAGCTTATTTTTAGGTTGTTTCCATGAACTGAAAATGTGCAATTATTTATGACGAACAAAATATGAACGATTTTACAAGTCATCGGGGCAAAAAATCCCAGCAACGATGAAAAGCAGTTTTGGCAGTTTCCTGGAAAATTGCAAAAGGACACAAAGGACGATTTTTATCATTCTGTTTTCCATCATATTAATTCCACTTCCAGTGGTCTTCCAAACATCACGATAGTTTAGACGTATTCATCGAGCGATACTGACAAGCCATATGGTTTAGGGAAGCAGTATGTTAAAAGGCTTGAAGACTTAGTCAATTTGTTGGACATAGAGCTGAATAAATATGTCAGTCCAGGGCAAACTTTTTAATGGTCGTCCAAGGCGACAATATTTGTGTGAACAACCAACGTCAGCTTTGGCGGTTGTCCCGTGTATGACTAGTTGTTAACATCCAAATTCACCCTGCATTGTAAACTAATATACATACAAAAATGTTAAAATGGTATAAGTTGGATTAAATTCACCCTCCTCCTCCGTAACTCTTGGATGTACGTATAAAAAAATAAGAAATATAACAACATTTTGTGGTAGGCCCATGATCCACCTGAAGGGGTGTTTTTACTGGCCCAAAGCTGCAGGGTGTTCTATTCACCAAAGCTACACATCTGTCCTACAATACACACATGATGGCTCATGCATTCTTTATTATTACATGCAACATTTCTTGGGACACTCAAGTTTGCTTTTGGACAATTAAAACATAACACGTGGTGGTCTAAGGGATAACCAGAAAGACTCCAAATACTTTGCCTTGCAGTTACATACATATTTGCTTGACATTTCGCATCACCCTGAAAAGTATTTTTTATGTAACAATGGACTAACAGTCTAATATGTCTTTCATTGGGTAAGAGTCATCTTGTTGATAATTTACTGAAAGTTTAAAATAGTACCTTTTCATATAGAAAGAGAGAGAGACAGAGCATGTGAAGGTTATATGTGTTTAGTATTTGATTTTAAAATATTATTGCCTATATGTTTGTGTTAATTGACTAGTTGGCTATGGCTTTAGCAGACTAGTTAGAAGTCAGTTCTTTTCCTAAGGTACTATAGATACTAGATTACATCATTCAGGTACAAGTAAAATATATTGGACTGTTGTTTGTCAATGACCAGTGCATCTGTTGCATTCCTTAAAATAATTAAGGGGTAGGTTCGTCAGACATCAACAGTAAACAAACCTGTGAGGTGCGACCCAATAATCTCCACAAATTTTCGGTGGGTTGTGTGATATTTTTCATGAGTCTGTAAATTTATCTACAATTTCGGAGCTTGTCTTTATTCATGGAGATGAAATAAGTTGATAATTTGTTTTGTTACGATTATGCCCATAGCACAAGCTAGTAGTGTTCCATGCATTCTGAGCATAAAATCTAAAGGTCTGATGAGTGGTGAATATGTCGTGATGGAAGATTCTGTTTGGTGGGCCTAATTCTCCGACCTCTTGTTAAGCACTCATGATATTATATAATAAACGTACAGCCTCCCAGTCTAAGTCTACAAAATAATGGTAAGAGACGAAATTCAAAGACATTCCACACGAGATCGTTGAGGGGGGACTTCCTTACATGACTTCTCAGGATACAGAGAAAATACCTAGAAAATACCTATGGGAAACATTACACTGTTTGGCTCCATATTATTAAAGCAAGTCATTGTTGTTATATTTCAGTATAGAGACAGAATTCTCGGTGTACAAAGAGTATTCGGAGGTCATATATAATATTACGACGCTTCTTTTAAGTTACATCTTCTGGATTGTTTGATTGCTTACAGATTTCAGCCATCATTTTTTTTCTTAATAACCTAAAATAACCATGAGAAAGAGGACTAAAGAAAAAAAGTCACTGGATCTCTACAATTCATCTTTTATGTTAAGTGTGGCTATTTCCAAAGACCCATTAGGAAGGCATTGCATGTGACAGTACTGGCAAATTCATGTCACAGCGTCTAGTTCTCTAAACTCGTCAAAGCTAGTACAGAGCTTCTGTCAAACAAGACAGCAATGGTTTGGAATTTGTAGTTGACTTTAAGGACAACATAAAAAAAACAACAGTGTGAGAGATACAGCTTTGCCCATCAACGCTAATTTTCTTCCTACTAATGTAAAAACAACAGTGTGAGAGATACAGCTTTGCCCATCAACGCTAATTTTCTTCCTACTGATGTATCGTGAGACGACAGACTTGATCTGTCTTACGGTGCAAATGTAGCCGGGCAAGAAATGCTAGTCAGAACAATCTCCTTCAGTTATTTGAAGGAATGGTATGTAGTGGAACAACACCAAGATTCCTGCAGCCCTTTATATAGTTCCATTGCCCCTTAAAGGCATTGAAGACTCGCCCCAAACTGCGTGCGGCCATCTGAAAAAGTTAACTTACCGTTGCATGCAAGTGACGTTTTGTTTGTGTCGCTACAAAATGCAGACAGTAATGAATCGTGATAACTTGTTATCTTTAGCTGGACCTGAGATGCCCATCGTTGTATCGTTTGTACACTGTGCTGTGGGTATTGACCGCAGCTGTATGTACTGACTATACACTAGTGTCTAATTACCGACGGTAGCAAGCTGTGTGTGTATTTTCTGGGATCGATGGTGGTGTCTAACACTTCTGTTACACCTCATTCGAAACTAGGTCAGATTACCAGCATTAGACGTTTCTTTTTGCGCAAGTCTTCACACCCTTTAAGATATACGAGGAGGCCAAAAATCAAACAACCTTTTCCATTTGATCAGATTTGTTAACCACAACAGAGCTGATCAAGGCAAAATATGCTGTTTAACACTGACACTACATTTAAAAGCAGCTGTCTGCAATGAAAGGGAATAATGTAGTGTTCAAAAATACCATGGTAACTATGGTAACGGTGGAAAAGAACTGCTATACAGCTGCTTCCCACATGTATAGCAATTTGAACATTTTGCACAGCATGTTGCAATGCCGGATGAATTTACACCTTGAACTTGGACAAGAAATGTTTACGTGAAGGATTCCTTGTGAGAGTACAATCAGCCGCTTTAAAAGAAGGAATTAATCAAGTTATTTATATTTTCTTACCTTCTGAACTGTAATGGTCACACCTTGACAGAGTTTCTACTTCAACACTGTTAGATGAATCACTGGTTACAAGGGAAGGGGCATTGCAGCTGTCATTCTTACAGCAATAGAGTGTTCCAGTCTTGCCATCAATCTGTGAAGTCAAACAAAAATAAGAAGAATTAAGAAATTAAGAAAAAATAAGAATAAGGGTTCTTTGCAAAGTGCATGATGAAATATGTGAAAGTTACTTCGACCTACAGGACAGAACCTACAGTACTGTGATACTTTATAATTTGGACATCATAGCAATCAAATTTCTAACTTTACAGGAAATTTAGTACTGTTGAAACCATGTTGCTTGCATTTGTATACACTGGTGCTAAAGTAGACAGTTCAGTGTGATTGGCAGGGTAGAGCATGGGAAAAAATGAGACTTGTTGTTTTTAGATGTATTGATTAAATACAATAGAATTACTGAATGCAACTTTTCTCAATCCAACTATCCCCCCCCCCAAAAAAAATATATATATAAGCATCCAAACAGAATACAACAAACGAACAAATAAATATATGATCTTTTCTGGCTAAACTTTGTGCCGAAACTATCACGCCTACAAAACTGTATTTTGGGTTTGGTCCTCTCTGGATCTCACTGCAGAAGGTTGGAGTGTTATCTTAAAGACACTTGCTCTTGCAGGTAGTTTACCTCTTTCTATTTCTGCCAAATCAAGCTTCATGAAGTTGAACGTGTGATGGCTAATTTTATGTGGTCGAGCAACCCTGGTAGAAGTATTAAGCGAACGAGTTTATTTTAATACTGTTGGAGACCGTGGAATGAAGGTGAAAGACATTGAGAGTTTCATGAATTCGTTTAAAGTGTACGTGGGTACCTCAAATTTTGTGATGAAATGAAAGTGGTTCGATCTTGTGATGAAGAAACAAATAGGGTTTGGAAACTTTTCTTTTGAATCAGAGCTTAGTGGCTTTCAGGGAGGACCTTATTGTTTATTGTAATTGTAGAGAGGATGACAACTCTGGAATCCCAAATCAGAAAGAAAGCAAGAATGAATGACTGAATGCATGCATGATTGAATAAAACTAAAGCAAACTATTTGTTGTTAACATTGGGGCTATAGGAACGATATCCCACTACTCACCGGATTAAATTAAAAGTGTTGTACAAGGTTTTCACTTGCATTTCTGAAGTTTCATTATCCTTTGATGAACTAAATTTAGCTGGAAATTGCATCTCTTGTATCCAGAAAAAGAGAAGCATTTCCAGGAATTAAAGAGTATGCTTGGTATGAACTATAGTTTACTGAAATATTTATCAGAGACAACAAAGCATGAGTGAAGAATTGAGAAAAGCCTAGGTTGATAGTACTACCTGTAGGTGATATCATTAAGTAACATTTGACCTAAAATTAATATAGATCAGTTAAAAATTTGCTACCAACAAAAAAATGGCAGTAATTAAAATGATATCATATTTCGGGCATGATATTACTTTTCCTTACCGTTTTATCGGCTGCACTACCATCCAGACAGTCTGAATCAGGTTCTTGGGTGCAAGAAAAGTCTAGAGTGGAAGTTGAACCTACTTTCAATTTTGGAGAGTCATCGTTAGGGTAGTAAAAGACTTGACAATAGAATTTATCTTCCATTTCTGGAGAAACAGCAGCAGCCCTTCTTTTTCTTTCTGTATTCGTCGTTTTGTCTGTTTTGGCTGGTGGTTGGGATGTGCCATTTGTGATCATGTCAGTCGATGTCAATGTTTCATTAGTTGAAGTGGTGGGTGTGGTAGTGGTAGATGCAAGTTCCATTGTTGTTAGTTCCATTGTTGTAAGTTCCATTGTTGTAAGTTGCATTGTTGTAGGTTCCATTGTTGTAGGTTCCATTGTTGTAGGTTCCATGGTAGTGGTTCTTCCCTTACATGGTGTCACTTGAACTTTGGCCCAACTTTCAGCAAGTTTTATCTTATTGTTCTGATCAAGTATCAATGAACCTTGAAAGCACTGTGATGCAAATCTGCAGGAAAATGTCAAAATTGTGAGTATAAACAAACAATATAGCGAGAGTGGTTGTGGTGGAAGGGGGGGGGAGGGGAATGAGGAATGGGGTTGTGGCCCTTTTTAGGGTCACCAAACAAGACATTGCAGATATTTGTGGAAAAACAAAAGTGGAGACAATCTTGACCATAAATTGATACTTCTAAGTTAGTTTTAACTATATAGTTACAAGTTTACTTCTTCTTACTACCATGAAACCAAGGAAATAATTTATCTGGTATTGCATCCCAAAATGCTAAGCAAGATGTGGCAAATTGCTATACATGTGGAAAGATGTGTATATATATGTTGAGACTAGTTGAGACTAGTGGAACACTAGTAGTTGTTACTCAGAGTTTCACGCGTTGAGCGATCATTAGACAACTGTTCCAGAACTGATGATGATCGCTCAACGCATGAAACTCTGAGTAACAACTACTAGCGTTCTTCTAGTCTCAACATATATTTAGCTCTGTCCACCGGACATAGAGCACTCTGTGCCAAGATAGACGCAAACCAACCAACAATATATATATATATATATATATATATGGGC
>KN887832.1:0-10280 GCA_000934455.1 Apostichopus parvimensis | reverse complement strand
CAGTCGATAAAATCACCACGAAATGTTCCATATACGGCTTAGATTGCACCAGAGAGCTTGTAGAACCCCAGAGCTTCCAGGGCCCTAAGGGGGGCCCTGGACCCATGCCTTTGGGACTTCGCGCTCCGCGCTCGTGATGTGCGCTGCGCGCACATCGGTTGATTCTTCGCAGCAGCCAGGGGGGCCCTTCCTTTCCTGGACCCAGGGGGCCCCCAGACTCATCGTTATGCCGCTGTGTCCAGGTTCTCCCATTGCCTTACTCCTTTCCCCAGGATGCATGTTAGTTAGTCACAGATATCACAATTATTTTCTATCCCCCCCCCCCCATCTCTGACTGAAATTTTTTTTTGTTTGCTATGGAGACTTGTGCCAATCCATTCTCCAAAGTACTTGATTCTAAATAACAAAAACGTGGCTAAAGTTTTTATCTCTTTATTTATATTTTCATGTGAAAAGATACCAGAATTGACAGTTGTGTCCAGAAAACAGAGTTCTGTCATTCCAGAAGTTAGGTCTGTGGTCACTGTTAAGGTAGGTCAAGAATGTTTCTTTTTTCACTCAGTCATAAGTTTCAATAAAGTTCACTGTAACACCACCGTCTTCATGTTCGAGCAGAACAGACTTTAGCAAACAGTCATATTCCACAGCTGTTAGTGGGTGGATAAATCACCTCAGGTTTAACCTTTTCCTTCATAACAAAAGAATAGAAAATTGCATGATGAAATGCATTGAAAAGAAGTATTTTGTAAATGGCTCAGGCTTATGTTTATGCAATATTGACTTCTCTTGTCTAAAATCACTTTTGTGAATAATCTTCAAAGTCATTTTCTGTACCTTTTTAAAAGAAGTAAAATAAAAAAAGAAGTAATTCTTGTCAGATTCTTGCAGTCAACACCAAGTTTTGTTCTTGTGCTATACTGGGCGTTGAGGGAAAGTCTTTGAGAGAAACCTTCCGTGGGATGATACGAAGAGAGGACATCAGAGCAACAGAAAAAGACAAAGTGGAAGTTTATAAGTCATTTCGACCTGGAGACATCGTACTTGCAAGAGTTGTATCCTTTGACAAAAACATTTGATGTCACATTTTCCATTGATGCAGTCTTATGGTACCATGTTCAATAGCTTAGGAATATAAAAGTTACCTGAAAAATATATCCTACACAAGTTAAAAAAATTGGAAAATACTCCATTATACCACTTGGATTTGGTTGACTTTCAAATATTCTTTGAAGATTTTTTTAAGTAGTAGGATGTCAATATATTCTTGTTGTTTGAAGTTGATTGAAACCGAATGCTACTTAAAGTAATACTGATTGTCAGGTTTGAAAGTTCATAAAATCCTGACAAAAAGTGCTCTTGAAAGGGTCTTTTGTAAAGAATGGAAAGGGTGAAGAAGATACCTTTATTAAAGTGATTCCCATTTTCAAAACCAATGAATATCTTTTTCTTACTACTTAGTGGAATACTGTTTGGGTTATCATGACAAAAGCTTTCCCATTTTTTTTGACATTTCTGACTACCAGTGACCTTTTACCTGTACAAAAATTTAGCAAACTGTTTTTTCCCCCCACAATCTTAGTGGTTAACTGTTTGCCTTTGAATACAGTAGACCTCCATGACTAGTGTTGTGTCAGTTTTGCTATGCTGAACTTAAACTGAAGTACTGATTGTTACCAACAGCAATCAGCAAAGTACAGTATGGCATTCATCTTTTAGCCAAAGTGGGCACAAGATTGATATGTCAAGCCTATGAAATTTTGTCTCCCGCCTGTAGGCTGCAATACTCAAGGGTCTACTGGCTCCCATACAAAAATGAAAATATAATCTTTTTATATCGGATACTTTAACCTGCACATGGTCCATTTGTTATGCTGAAATATCCCATTATTAGCATCATATACAAACTTTGCCAGTTTTATTCTTTTGTCATAGAGATAAGTTATTTGTTCCAGTTTAATTTATGGTTCAATAAAAATAATTCTCTGAAATGATAGGGTTCTTTGGACAACACTTTTGAAAACCTTGCAGCCCGCAGAAAGATTGTGTTTTAACAGTCATATTTACAAGAAACTTGGAAAGTGTGTGGCAAGTTTTTTTTCCAGAAATAGGTAGCTATTGAAAAGTTGGTACTATGTTTTTGCATTCTCTCCAGTCAGTCTTATCATAGCCTTGACATCACTTTGAAGCTTTCTCTTGGCGATGCCCGCTCTTACCTTTTGACAACTGCAGAGAATGAACTAGGAGTTGTGCTTGCCCAAAGTGAGGCAGGTAAGTTGTACACATTAACTATTCTAATGAAGGATTGAGGTGAGGGAAGTGTTTGGACACAGAATACCACACAGATTGACACAATTAACTTCGTGTTTCCAAAAGCTATTTATATGACTGCATAAATATATATAAAACAACATGGGTCATAAGTTATGAAAATGAAGTATTTTACATCTTCTCTAAAATTCCAATAGCTTTCAATGATGAATTTAGGCCCCAAAAATAATTTTTATATGTTGTAGACCAATCAAGAAGAAACTGCTGACAGTCCAGGTTGTAATTCTATACTGTGTTTTATTTTGAGAAATGACCCTGTAAACACCTTAGACTCATTAAAGTGGATGAACTGTTATATCAAAATACAGACCAAAACTCAAGCATAAGACCTCTTGACCTCTGATAACATGTTTGTAATGTGTTAAAGGACAAAAGGTAACTGTAAATGTAGAGAACACACTAGCAAATATGGATACACAGAGGCATAGCATTATTTATTGGGTAAACTATTATAAGGCTAGCATATGTTAAACACTTTAAGTTGAAATATGATATTTCCAAGTCTGGGGTTGGATTGCCGAGGTAATAGAGAGAGTTGCAGCTATTTGCACAAATATCAGTTCTAGTTTTCTCAGTTCAGGTTTACTGTGTGAAGTCATCAACAACTGTTGCAGAAAACAATCCTTATGATTTTATTGTTGACCATAAAGATGTATAACATTGGGTTTGAAATTAACGGGGGAGAATGTTCCTAACTGTTGTACTCAGTTCTCTATTTCTACCTGGTTGAAAACTTCATAAAGCTAAAATCAGCTTTAATTAGAGTCAAGTGTTTCATTTATAATCTGACTATGGCAAACCAACAGAAATCCAACTTGAACTTCTATCCTAACATACAAATTAAATGGAATGTTGATAGTTGTTTTCACCTTCAAAGCAATTGCTACTCCTCTCAAAAGGTGACAAAACAATTGGAGAAAGTTGAAATTCATAGTAGGTTGATAACAACCTGCAGTAGTGCAGTACAAGCATTTGAAATTCTATAATTTTAGCCTGGGGATAATTTGCAAGTTAAATCATTAGATTCTCCCCATTAGAAATTAGAAAGGATAAAAGATGTGATGACATCACAATGTTCCTTTCCATGAAATCTTAGTTTTGACCATATTCTTATAGTATGTCGGTGAAGTTCACTACCTAACAGAGTTTCGGAAATTAATATCAGCCTCTCATCTCTTGCAGGAGTAAATCTTGTCCCAATCAGTTGGTGCGAGATGATTTGTCCAAAGACTCACGTCAAAGAATTACGAAAAGTGGCAAAGGTTCAACCAGACTACATACAAACAACGTGATGGATCTATCTCGTCACTCGTTACCATGGAGATTGTCATTAGCTGCACGTGGGTAAAGTGAACTGATCATCAACAGCCTTTGATCGTACATAAAAGTTGCTGGTTAGCGATGGAATAAACTGTTTCCTCATGATCATGGAACAGATCAGTAGCCGTACATGGACGATGAGCTGATCATGAACAGCTGATCATCAACAGCAAACATGCGTAACTGCTATAGTAACTGATTTATCAGATGTGGATGAAGGTTTTAATGATTGTTCTTGTTAACTCATGTATCAGATATCAAGATGACAAGACTACAAACTTTTCAAGCCAATGTTTTTTCTGTTTCGTATCTATCATTCCATTCTTAAGAAGTGAACAAGATAAAGTTGACAAACCAAGAAAACAAGACCTGGATGTGTGTGTTCTGTTTTCACTGGGAAGCACCGTACTACTTATGGTTTATCAATCATGTCCTGGGTCCAGATGATCTGTCTATCTGCTATCATAGAAGGATTAATATATTTCAGTCCTAAGACACAGGGCATGCTGAGATTTCTATGCAAAGTTAACCTGTAAGTACTTCAAGGATACTTCATCACAAGCAGTAAACTCATACCAAACATATAAAAATCAAATTATACAAGTGTTGTTGTTATAACAGCAATCTGAACACTGGTTGTGCTGTTGCAAGCAGCCTGCAAAAGTACAAATGCCAAGTACAAGCATTGTCACTAAAATTGTAAGTATAGACCTCTAGACCTTGGTGTGTAGAAAAGGGAGACTTACTGCTCCTTTCAAGTAATTTCAATTGTTTTACAAGGTTTCAAAACAAGGTGTCAAGACTTTTTGGAGTCTGGCAAAGTATTATGTACTTATTACTTAAAAAAATAAAGACATACTGTATTATGGAATGGGGAAAAGCATGGTTAATAACTTGATTATCTTGGATCATGAGATCTAATATTCAATGTTACTCCCAAGAAAGTACTGAGGAGCGTAACATTTCAAATCCAATTTTTTTTTTTAAGACTGCAGTAGACCATTTGGGATGATTTCAAAGATTTATGAAAGTTATCATTAGGTAAACAATTATTTCTTCATTTGATAAGTTGTGAGGAGGGATGGGGGGGGGGGCAGGGTTGGGTCTATACTGTACTCGAGGAACATTATTTCATTCCCTCTTTCATTGAAGTCTTAAGTGATGTTCGTTAATAAATAAGAATACTACATTAAATTAGTATTTTCCATCATTTGCTATCACTGTGTTCCGATTTCAGTAATATAATATGAAACTTTCAGCAAATGAGAAGCAACAAGAACTCATCCTTCGAGAAGTGAACCACAAATAAATTATAGCAGAAACTCTGCCTGCCCCTTTTTAAAGCCAATTGTTTCATTAATGAATAATTGATAGGATGTCTTAAGTTTATTGTATTTTTCAATCCAGCCTTCTTTTTCCTGTTTCTCTCGTTCAATTTCATTCAAAGCCTCTTGGTGTCTAGCCTCCCCTGCTTTAATCTCTTCTTTTAAGTTAGCTATTTCTTGTTTGTGATTCTGTTGAATCTTGCCAAGCTCCACGGCTGCTGCTCGTCTTTCTTCCATTTGTGTATTCAATATTGCGTCGACTTTCTCTCGGTCTAGTTCGGCAGTCAATTCCTTCAGGGCTGTGGCTTTGTCTGCTTCAGTTTCCTTCGCTGTCTCGGCTGATTTAGCCGCCGTTAACCTGCGGGATATACAAATAAATACTGCGTTGAGAACCACATACCAGTTTCTCCTTTGTGGGAATAAATTATTTCGAGAGTCACTACTGTACGTGAAAACTGACCTAGATATAAAGTTGAAAAGCTCAACCTAGCATACACTGTATAATTATAAAAATCGCTACTGAAATGGCCAGATCATTATTGAAAAAGTTTTGCAGTGGATATGTTGGTCGGAACAACCCGAAAATCCAGACTTTCTGAAGTTTCATAAATCCAGTCAGATTCTCAGGTAAGATAGCAATGAGAGGAGAAGGGATTTCCCATATTGATAGACATGTAGTAGAATATCGCTTTTCCTGTCCAAGTAAAATATTGCACCAAACTTCCAATGGAGCCAAATAAATATACACAGCAGTCTTGCCTGAACAAGACACTGTTTGTTCCCCGGAAATGAAATTGGACAGCATCCTCTTCTTTCTACTTTTTTATTTCTTTGAGTTATAAATATCTGCTGAACAGTGAGATTGTTTCAAAAACAAAAACACTTCTGGCAGGTTTAAACTTAATCATGATGTCTAAGCCAGCTTTTGTGAAACAAAATTCAGAAACCAAAACTTAATTGTATAGATATACACTGCAATATCATTACATCCCCAGCATCACTATGTCAGAGTCTGATCTTCAATAAGCAATTATTGTGATACCCAAAGCCTTTCAATATAAAGCTCAGTTTTTATTTTTCCTATTACTTTCAGTTGGGACTCATTAAAAATCTGGAGGCTCTGTAACTGATATTTCAGTCCCAATAATATACCAATTAAAAATTATTGCACTGTACCCCAGAGGAATGTACAGACACCAATCACATCAAGAGGTGTCTTTGTCAGATGTTTCTAATTATAACCAAAGCAGTGGCAGATCCCGGATTTCTGGGACGAAGGATCCAACAATACTGCACACATAGAAAATTGGTGTGTAAAAGAAAACATCCATAAAACGAATAGGAATGCACAAACGTCAACTGCGCTCAATTTGTTCAGCCACCACCCCCTGGAGTTTGCCTTACCCAGCAACTCTCTCTGTTTCTTCCGATGCTTTTTGTATTTCTTCTTTCCTAGCTACAGCGACAGCTTCCTCCCTTTCACTGTTCTTCTCCTCGATCAACTCAGCTTTTGTTTGTTCCAATACTCCCTGGGCACGTTCACGTTCCTGCCTCACTTGCTGCAAAGCGATCTGCTTCATGTCCGTTTCAATCTTGATGGTTTGCTCCTTAAAGAGAATAAAAATACAGTAGTTTTAAACAATAACTTCTACGACTCATTCAAGACATTAGCTGCGTTCTACTGAATAGGGAGAATATTACGAAAAGCAGCATGAAGATGCTCTATCACGGTAAAGATGAATTTATAAGTTATTTCATCCCACAGTTGACAGTCGGGTTTTGCCGATACACTAATCCATCATGCATCTGTAAGCAGGATACACGAAAATGTACCAAATTACCAATGTACCGCATTATTACCAAACAACCTTTTCATTAAAATACCTTGAGGGCCTTTTCATGTTCCAAGTCCTTCTCCTTCATACTTTTCTCCAACTCTTCTTCTGCCAGTTTACGACATTTCTCTAGAGCGATTTCTTTCACATGGGTAGCTTGTTTCCACACAGCCTCTTCAGCAGCTTCAATCGCAACGCTTCTTTCCTCATCTGTTTTGTTCTCCCATTTCACATGGATATTCTGGCCAATTTCTAATGAAAATGAAAAACATGAGCACTCATTAAACAGAAGGCAAAGGTACTGTGAATATCACAGGAAAAAATGCAATCAGGCTGTCCCATTTTATTAAGGAAAGAAACTCCAAATTGGTAAGGGGTCCTCGAAGCTTGTCTATGCCAAACAAAAATGGAGAGAGTTACCATTGTCGGTGGATACCAACAAATGATAGCAATGTATATATTTTACAATATGAACACAGTCCCTTCAATTGGAAAACATTAAGAAGCGGACATTGGTTTCAGTGGTAGTGTAGTTTTCTGAATATAAGTCTGCAATTGGCTGGCTACCAAAATTTAATGGAAAGTTTACTTCATTTATAAGCAGAAATATGAAGGGAAGAAAATGTTAACAGGATTGGCTAAGTTGTTTTCCTCTGACATGTACATTCACTGTATGTTCATGACAAACCAGAGGCCTAGAAATACTTTAATCTGCTTGTAAAGGAGAAGGACATAATGTAGAACTGGTTCAAGAGTTTCATTAGTTTCAAACCATGGTTTTGGTTTGACTTGAAACTTTAGGGTATGAGCATATTTGAAAGGATATCCATGAATACTTACAAATGAACTTGCAAATACGCACACTACACACTATTGAGAGAAATGTCAAGGCTATCCTGCTATGTGACCAAGTCATGGTATGGTGGTATATGATAACCCTGTGTACCTCCTAATTTTGCATACTGTAAATACATTTCTACCTGCAATGATAGACACTACTGGCTAGTTGACGTATTTGAAAGTAAAATTACTGAAACCACTTTTTGCAAACAATTTTTATCTTCACATTACAGAGCCACAATGCTAACAGATAAATTAAAACAGTTAAAGAAACAGTATTCTGAGGTGACTTTAGGAATTATTTTTCACAAATGTAACCATATTGTAGTCAAATTAACTTGTAAGTTGTAGCACTTTGCGAGATGTTTGGAATATACTTCAGGATTTTTCAATCAAGACTCCTAGGTCCAATACCAAATAAACAAGTTCTATTTGACACATGTAAAAAATATATGTAGCAAAATCTATCTACACACAACCATTTACAAGATGTGCAACCACATTCAATATAACAGAAGCATATCCATTCAATCACAATGGCCGTGTAAAGATTATACACACAAACGAAGCAACCAACACAACATGTTAGAAACAAGCTTCTAGTGGAATATGTCGGCTGGGTACAAGGGAGACATTATGATCCCTGATAGCTAGTACTAGGCTAAGCCTATAGATTGCAAACTTAAATAAAGGTATTCAACTTAAATATAGATATATATATAGATTGAAACTAGATTGAAAACTTACCTAGTATACTTGAATGGGTGAATGCTTGAGTCTGCACAGGTTTTGTATCTTCATATCTTTTAGGAACCCCTCTATATTTTGGGGCCAAGGCTTTATTGTCTCTTAAAGGGCCATCCATCTTGAAATTGGTCCAAGCCTGATCAATGAGGACAGTTCAATACCAAGTTTGCTGTTAATGTTAGCCTAAAACTGAGCTGAATGTTATAGCTAGACTAAATGCTTTTGCCACGGACGATGATAGTACTTAGTCGTCGAACTACACCAATGAATTAGTTCAGTTTAGGCCAACTGGCCTTAGTTTCTGCAAGGTTGGTCCGACCACGCTAAGAGAAAGAAGCACCTGTGCTAGCCAATCCATGCAGTTGACCACCCAGTATGGTTAGGCTATAGGATATGCTACAGTAGCCTTATTTAGGATCACGGCGAAAGAAATAATTGCGAAACTTAAATATGTTTATGAACAATGAGTTTAAACTTCTCAGGCCTACAACAGTAGACTTAATTTTGTATAGCTAGTAAGTCAGATCCTGATTCAGTGTCAATATCAAGGCAATTACAATACTGTCCGAGATAACGATGACACGTTAGCACAGAGTATCCCATCGTAGCTTCTTAACTTAAGCCAAACAATTTTCAGCAACTGCACACAAGTTAAAACATGAACCCTCGGTGTACTATATTGTTTGAACGGTACACTGCTATGCAAACAATGTTATTACGAGAATAAAAAAGGTCGCTTTAATAAAGATGCGTAACTTTCAAGCAATTTATCACATCACTTAAACAAGGAATGAAATATCATATGGTGAATAATCTCAAAGGAAATACATCTCGATCACTTTTCTGTCAAATGTATACGTTATTTATGAATTCTTACATCATGGAATGACCAATCTTTCAGTTACCACAGTAACCAATAATATTAATCCGCCAATAGCGTCGTATGCTGTGTGCGCTATGATTCAGAAGGGGAAATTGAAGCAGACGCTTTTGCTATAATAATTCTGAATTGCTATAAAAAATGGGCTTCACGTACGTTTGAACTGATGAGGGAAGTGAAAAAATACACCTCGTTTCGGGAATTATTTAAATTTAAATAAAATGCTTGAGCCACTGTATTCCGCAGCGCTTATATGTTAGCGTATTAACTTTACGTAGTGGCGTATACGTACGTAACATCCCAAAACAGTGACGAAGCAGAGGGAGGACCCAGTGGAGCGCACATGGTTTCATTAGTGTGGGTCACCATGGTGGGGAGGGTGTCAGTTGAGGTAATTCAAAATATTTCCCGACCATTTCTTTGGGTTCTGACAACGTCAATTTACATGTCCTTTTCTACACTTCCGGTGGCATACTCCTATTAGAGTCTATGATCCGCCCGATTGTTCTCCTGTTTCAGGAAAAGTGCCAAAAAGCAGCAGGAGAACATCTTTTTTGACCTGTTATCAATCAGGATCTTGCTTTTTCTGGCTTGTATGTTAAAGAAAATACATGGAAGTATATGTACATGTTCGCCTCCCAGGAGAAGCGTACGAAAATTGTTTACTACTGATCATGAGTGAGGAGGTTTGTTTACAGGTGACGAAAACTTCAGGCTC
Source organism: Apostichopus parvimensis (assembly GCA_000934455.1). Classification (NCBI taxonomy): domain Eukaryota; kingdom Metazoa; phylum Echinodermata; class Holothuroidea; order Aspidochirotida; family Stichopodidae; genus Apostichopus; species Apostichopus parvimensis. The sequence continues at coordinate 287 of KN887832.1, read as the reverse complement.
TGATACTGATAGCACAAAAATCTGCTCGGTGATGATACGGAAAATTGACAGTAGGCCTACCATGAAAGGCCAACTTGTCAACTATCCATTGATGGGTAGCGTTTAGCTATTGAGAACTTCTATCTAGACTTAGAGACCACATTACTTTTGTGATTTATGTGTGTAAATCAATAGGGATTTTACTGTGCGTATGCTCCCTTCCATAGAAATGTGCAGTTATACTACGGGCACTATAACGCCTCACACCGCCTAGTTGATGCAAGGAGTTGTTATGTTCCATAACAACT
>KN887831.1:40329-62819 GCA_000934455.1 Apostichopus parvimensis | reverse complement strand
ATTATGCATTGTCAATTGTCAACAACAATAAAATTGTAATAAAAATTGTAATAAAATTGGTATGTTTACTGGTTTATTGGTATGTTGAGCTCTTAATGCTACTCACATTCCTACATGGTCTCTCACCTGGGAATATGAAAATTCCAAGCCAGTAATGGAGAAGAGTATTTCACCAGCAGTGATGACGAGGTATTGTGGGATTTGCCAGAGCATACTAACACTATTAGGTTCCACATCCACGTACACCACCATCTTCACCTATAATGAACAAACAATCAAGATATGACTTTTAATATAGACAATTTCTTCATTTACAGGAAAGGCTACATACATAGACATGCAGAGAAGATGGTTGCATAATGAAGAGATTTACTTACGTCACCTAGCGGCAGCTCACTTGGTTGTAGGATAACTCTATATATTGCACCAGTCCCAGCTGTGAAGCTCCCTAATGAATATTCAGATGAATTAAGTGCCAGGGTAGTAATAGTGTACCTGTTGGAAAGGAATAAGACAAGATATCATATAATTAACATGTTCGGATAAAGTTGGGGCAAATATATTCCACCTAAAGAACACATGTTTTGCCAAGAGTTTGATGGAACTGCTTATGTTCAATGTTTTATAGAAATAGAGACTTAATGCCCAGTAAATACCCCATTAATGCCCTGATATGAGGATATCCTGCATACATGTGAATTTATAAAATGACAGAGGATGATAAATCATGGAGGCTCCTCCTAAATCATACAACATCTTGGACATCTTGTGTGGCAATTTGTAATCTGCTCTTAGAATTACTAGCTACAATATGAATCAAAAGTAATTAGGTACCAAGGAAACCCATCACATTCTTATAGCAACTTTAATTTATTTATTCCACACAGAGCCAAGGTAGAGATCAACTGTTATTGCAAGGGGCCAATAGGGGTAGTTGAGCAAGGGGCCAATAGGGGGAGCTGAGCAAGGGGCCAATAGGGGGAGTTGAGCAAGGGGCCAATAGGGGGGGGGCCAATAGGGAGAGTTGAGCAAGGGGCCAATAGGGGGAGTTTAGCAAGGGGCCAATAGGGAGAGTTGAGCAAGGAGCCAGTAGGGGGAGTTGAGCAAGGGGCCAATAGGGGTAGTTGAGCAAGGGGCCAATAGGGGGGAGTTGAGCAAGGGGCCAATTCAGTGAGAGAGCATCTGGATACATTCGATCAAGTTTTAAAAAAGTGATTATTTTTGGCTGCTTCCACTGATATAACTAACTAGCAATCAATTGTGATGATCAAGATACAAAGCCTTTGAAGGACTATAAGGTAATTGGAAGACAACCTTAACATACAATCTTACCTTCCTGGTTCCACACTTACAAATTCTGAAGTGTTAAATGGAGTAACCTGTAGCTGGTAATCTTTTCCCTTCTTCTTTCTTAACGTCACATTTAAGATATCTACATCGCTTAGCATCTCTGCAAAGTTTCCGACACTATAGAGGAGGAGATGAAACAGCAAATGGTATCAAATATTTCCAAATGATTTTCAGAAGTTCAGAAGTTCTCTGGCTAGTGCCTGAAACTGGAGGAAAGTAACACAGGAAAATAAGGGACTGTCGGAACTGACGGTGAATGGTTCCGGAACGCCTCATTCATTCCGATTATTAAAGTGCTTTGAGAAATGGCATCCACTCACCTGACACGAGCTCTTCCTTTTTTGGCCTTATCCAGCTTTCCTGCGACCTATATATCAAAAAGATGCAAGACAAAAAATTTGAACCACCACAGAATCACGATAACAGGTTTGCAGAAGACCTAAAATGCCATTTTTAGTTAGTTCAAAGTCATACAATATGCCCCCCCCCCTTACCCCTCCAAAATCCTCTTTCTCACCATTGTAGACTGGAGCCGATTATCTTTGGCATATACGATGACCGACGCTATTTCTTTACTCTGCAAGGTAATGGTCAAGGAACGGCTCGGCTTGATCACTGGGCAGTAGGAAGAATCAAACTTGACGTCATAGTCACCATCTGGGACTGTAAAATGCTCTGTATCCTGGAGAGTAAGTTTGTAAAGCTAGTTAGTGAACACAGCAGGCATAGAATAATGATAATTTAGAATAAGCTCCTATACAGAAATTGTCTCTATTTTATACGTAGAAGTACGTCTGTAATTTATTACCTTACTCAGTAATTCTACGCATCATCGTCATAATATCATCATAGATAGATGGACAGACAGATAGATCTAGATAGACAGACAGACAGATAGATAGAGTCACATGGCTATTTAGTTATTAAACTGTACTTACATTCGCATATTGAATAGGTCCATTAAAAATGGAAGACTCCACTCCGATGGGGCATGGAGATGTGTTTATAAATTTAACAGCCGCTTGTTCGTCTCCTGGTGCAAGTATTTCTGATCCCTACAAATAAACAAGAATTAAATTCATGACACATTCATAACCAAACAACAAATCCCTTCCCTCATCCCACTCCATGGTATTACTGTCATCGAATAAAACCCAGTGATCCTCTGAAATCCTTTTGCTCTGAAAAAAAATTGGCACCAACCTCTATTCTCAGTTGTATCACTCCAGCTAGTACAAATGCAAGACCTCCTAGGAGCATGCCGGTACACATCCTGGCAAGAGGGCGAGTGGGAATGTTTACTCTGTTCATGAGCGGGTAAATGGCCCCTTCAAAGAGGGGAATCATGATGATAATTAATACCGGATTCATCACCTGAATACGAGCAAAGAAACACAGGGTTAATAACTATACTCAGTACCTAACAGATCTCTCCATAATCTTGGTACTACAATATGCAATTAAGTATATGACATAAAAATAGCATTTTTCAACATTTTTTCCAAGCTGCAAAAGACAAATGCTTTGATTTCACGATTTTCCGTTTGACTTCTACCAACCGTTAATGGATTTTGTGTCAACTTTGTCATAATGTGCCGTACAATATTAAACCTACCTACAAAAAAACAAAAAAATTGCAACGGGAATATTCAACTTCAAAACTTTTCAAACGCATTACACCAATAATAGTACACAACATTAAATTTTAAGGAACAAAAATTTAATGCATCAATATGGAGCTTTCCACTCCTTATACCTCAAATTAAACAAATTATAAAAAAACCACTTACCTGCATTTGATCAGGCTTGATGGTATAAAATCCCTGTTGGTAAAAAATAGAATATGAGTATGCATGATAAATTATAAATACTGTGTTCCAAAGTCAGTTCATTTTCAAGATGATTCAAAAAAGTGTTAGGCAAGGAAACGTTTTCTAATCTTTCATCATGTAACTCACAGAACCTTTAAAGAACAGTATGGGATCGGGTGGGGTATGGGCCGGGGTGGGTTTGGGCCCGGTATGGGCTGGGGGGTATGGGCTGGGGTTGGGATGGGGAGGGAGAGGTAGTGACTGAAAGGTTGCTTTCTTTAAAAGCTATGAAAGACTCACCAGGTTACCATCCATGTGTTCTGCCTGGAGAGTCCATCTGGACCCCTGCTGGTCAAATAGCGCCCAGAAGAATGGAAGCAAGATATACATCTTCAAAACGTGGTATAGATCCTTAATGTCCTGTAATATGTTCGACTGAAATGGGGAAAACAAGGAGGAAACTTGGGAGGGAGGCAAACAAGTGTTATGAGAGAAGAGGACTTTGACGGATAAGGAGGGCAAAAAGGGGTAGAGGAGATGCACTTGAAGTTGGAAGGAAGGAAGAATAAAGAAGAAAATTTCAGAAACAGTTCAATTGTATTTTTAGTGCATCACAAGTTACCTGCCACACACAATTAATACACATTACTATGTGTCTTTTCCATTTCCACATCTATATGTAGATCCAATCTATATCTGATCTATATCCATATCTAATCTATATTCAATACTGCTTTATCCTCAATGCTATAAGAAGCTATAAGAAGCTACATTTCTACCTAGTGATTACATAGAGAAACTGAAACAATTACATGGTGCCTTCTTAACTAAATGGCTTGCCAGCAAATAATGAATAGATCAATAGATCAAAAACTAAAAATCAATACTACTGCAATAAAACTTCACATCCGTAAATAAGGACTGCACCTAAATTTCAGTTTTCTTTGATATCTTTGTAAGATAAAAAAACAAAAAACCATTTACTTCTTTGTTACAGTTTTTACATAAAATATCATTTTGCTAGTATTTTTGTTATGAAGTATATTTTTGGCTATGACATCATAGAAGAAGCGGTGGACTTACATCAAATTCATCTCCAGCCCAGTCTAACCAATGCTGTTTGGATTCACCAGACTTAACAGAGATCTTCTTGTAAAGTGCACACTGGAACGCAACAAGAAAACATTGAAAGCAAGTGGATATTTAGATTTTTTTTCAACAAAACCTTATTTTAAAACTCAAAAAAGCAAAATTCACACTTCCAAAAAATAAGTTGTGTTCCAAAAGAAGAAAACATTCCCACCAGCATGATTTGAACAGGGACTGAAATTCACAAATAGGTCAAACCACCAGAAATTATTCCAAAGGGAGTATATACTACCTAGCAGGAACCTGCCACACGTTAACCCAACGTACAACCAATTTCTCAATTGAATAGAAAAAGCATTGCTAGCCAATGCACAACATTGTAACCTCCCCAGAATTTATATTCAGCTTAACATTTGACCAATTAACAAGTTTCAATGGTTGTGACTATTGTCACTCACTTTACAAACCAGATTGATGAATAGTTATTTAGAAATTTGAACAGGGCTCTGTCAACCATCCTGCAGAAACTACTGTTAATAACACCCTGCCATTAAACGAATTGCCTCGTTATGTTAAGTTTTTAACTCATACTGTATGTAATGTCATTTAAAGAAATCTTTAATAAAAGTGTTCACAGAGTTAACCATCACTGCATGTCTAATACCAGTTTTATCTGTATTTCTTTAGTGGACATACTGTTTTACTACATGGACATTCTACATGGAAATTTTATACATAGACATACTATTTTGAGCTATTTAAAAATAAAAATACTACTTTAAACCACCTTGGACCACAAATTAGGACTTGCCATTGCCTTTGACCAATCAGCTCAACACAAAAATTACAGTCATAACAACATTATTGACAATGTTGACATTCACTGGGCATCAATTAAGAATCTCACTCTAGGCTATCTGTGTACTGTTGAATGTGAAATTATTTATTTTAAGGCAAACCCACAGCCTTAAACTAATAATTTAAGCCCCAACCACCTGATGAGAACCACCCAGTTATTGAATTTGACCAACCACCTTAAAATTATTTAAGTTATAATAACATGTAGAATTGAATTGACGATGTTGACAGTGGCTATCTGTGCACCTTTGAAATGTGAAAGTGTTTTTTTTTAAGGCAAACCCACTACCCTAAACTTCTAATTTTAGCCCCTTACACCAGATGAGAACCACCAATTTATTGAATTTCACCAACCACCTTAAATTTATTTAAATTATAATATCATGTAGAATTGATGATGTTTGTCATTCAGTGGTCATCAATTACAAACCTTACTGTTCTACTGATCTTTGAGGATGAACAACTCTTAATCTAGAATCTAGACTAATCTAGAATCTAGACTAATCTAGACAATCATTTTGAACCACTCACAACAGATCACCAGCATACTCTTATCGACTTTGACCGAATACCTTGAAATACTTAGTTATCAGATAGCACACATCAGCCATGCATAACATGGTTATACAGTAATCTCTCATCATAATTATTTCAATTTAAAGATACCCTCATAACATGTTTAATTAATTTAACAAGCTGGTTGAATTCTCCACAGTGTACCGGCCTTATTTTCAATGGTCTTTAGACAATATCAAATTACATTTCCATCCCACCATAGAGCAGGAATTTTCAATAACAGACAGCCCAGGGGCCTAGTCCAGCCAGCAAAAAGACTTCAATCTGGTCAGATCCAAACAAATCCTGACCACAATCTTGCACTACAAGGGTATGTAGGTTCCCTTATGACCTTTGACCTCAGCATCTTACTAGCCTGCATGGCTCAATATAGATGCTGAGAAATCTTGGATTATTATTTTTCTCTCTCCCCTTTGCTTTTTCTGCCCCTCACTGAAAATTATTTGAAAATGATACCAGCTATAGAGGTAAACATATCACATGTTTATCATATCTTTACTGAACATGAAAAAATGGCCAAAAGGAAAGAAAGAAAACAGACTAGTTCTTTGACTTACTGCTGATGCTTTGATCACGACCCAAACCACATTACCGCTGGGAGGGAAAACTTTATAGGATGTACGACCAGCAAAGAAAACACCTGCAGCGGATGTAAACAAAAATTGATTTATAAAGTTAAACAATAATCATAGATGTTTGAATTCCGAGGGTAGGAGCTGAAAGCAGTCCCATTGGGAAATTCCTTTGGTAGTTTGCAATATTTGGACTGAAAGTACTAAATTTTAAATTACTTCACCTGAACAAAGGTTAAACTGTTAATTTATGACTAACACTCGGCTCCCAGAATATGAAGGAGGCATGTAATTAGGCACATAGTGATTATAGCAACCAAAAATATATTGAATGTTCCAATAATAGAATTCAACAGAAATATATGGAACATTTACGCAGTATTCTTTTATTACTGAGAGTTGAAGGTTTGCCACCTGTTAACTTTCCTGGAATTGAAGCTTTTGAGTAGAGAGCAAGGAAATAAAAACACAACATTGCTGAATAAGTTACATCCTATGATGAATGCCAAAAATAGGCTGTTCCCTTGGAAATAAGACATTTATTGAAATTCTGATAAAAACTACTTCAAACCTTGAAAACAGAAGGCTATTTAGGAGTGTTAGCTATCCACTCAAACTGTACCTTGCTATTGACTGTTCACAGCAATGTATTCATAATTATCTCAGGTGAGACACGCAATCAGAGGGATAACACAACCAAACAACAAAATCACAGTCTTCTTCAACTTTGTAAAAGACAACTTTGAAAAGAATAATTTTATATAATTTTTGAGTGATACTATGAAGCAGGTAGTTAATTTTACAAGCTGTGAAGTGAAAACAGGGCATTAATTGACAATTAATAGATAATAATAATGATGATAATAATACTTAACTGTTTATTATTGACACATTAAATATGTTAGGCTGGTAGTTCGTGATACACACATCCATCATTATACATTATTCCTAATCACTCTCTTTGACTTGATGAATAATACTCATTTACATAAATTAGCATTAACTGTGGGATGACAGATGGAGGACAGGCCCTGGTGAGTTGTTTATTTTACAAGGTCTCCCCAGTATGAGTAAAATTACTCTAAAATTATGAACAAATTTAGACAATGTAATATACCAACCTTAAGACCAATAGAATGTGTAAAACAGATATGAGAAAGTGCCATCACATTCCCATGCATCATTGTAATGCTGTTATATAATGGTATTTTAGTTCTGCCTAACTAACATATTTAAGTATACAACTGGTTACAGCAGTGGGATTAAGTTCTGCCTGTGAAGACTAACATATCAGTGTGCAACTGGTTACAGCAGTGGGATTTAGTTCTGCCTGTAAGGACTAACATATAAGTGTACAACTGGTTACAGCATTGTGATATAATTCTGCCTGTAAGGATTAACATATCAGTGTGCAACTGGTTACAGCAGTGGGATTTAGTTCTGCCTGAAAGGACTAACATATCAGTGTACAACTGGTTACAGCATTGGGATTAGTTCTGCTTGTAAGGACTAACATATAAGTGTGCAACTGGTTACAGCAGTGGGATTTAGTTTTGCCTGTAAGGACTTACATATAAGTGTACAACTGGTTACAGCAGTGGGATTTAGGTCTTCCTGTAAGGACTAACATATAAGTGTGCAACTGGTTACAGCAGTGGGATTTAACCGCTATACTTACATACAGCAACAAACATAAGTACAGCAGGAACACCAAATGCCAAGGCATAGCAGTCATGACCGAAGCACTGGACGTCATGACGGAACACAGGAGTGATGAAGGTAGAGAGGACACTGCCAGCGTTAATGGCAAAGTAGAACACAGAGAAAAACTGCTGAAGGGATTTGGCCTGTGACGGGAATAAAATAAAAATATATTAGGAGAACCAAAGCTATCAAATCATTTTGTTTCATGGAAGCAATTAGTGAATACAAAGCAATTACCGACTTCAAAATAACGAGTTTCGTACTATGCATCATTTCCAATTTTTCTGTCCGTTTCTTACTAAGGATCAGTTGTCCTTTGCCTTGCAAAGGCTACTGATATCACCTCTCAAAAATTACCTAAAATATGCATAAAATATGGGAAAAGTCAAAACAAAATAGCATTTTAGTCAAAAGTTTTAAAAAGACAGAAAAATCATACTTCTTAAAATTACCTGATCACTGGAAAATTGATCTCCACCAAAAGCAGATACGCAGGGCTTAATCCCACCTGTGCCAAAGCCAATCAGAATTAGTCCTACTAATGGCCCAATTCTGTTGAAAAGAGAGAAAAACAACCAATTAATTCGTACAACAATAAACTTGCCAGGTGTATAAAAATGTTGGCAAAGTTGAAAGTAAAAGAAAACTAAGATTTGTTACAGTAACTACGTGTTAATTTTAGAAGCCTAGAATACAAAGCAGTCCATTAAAAGGGCTGCAAGTACCATTATGCAAAGCTATGCCATTAACTTAGCATGAGTTCAAGGACTTCACTTTGATCATTCAATAAAGGAAAATCAAATGGATTGAATAGAAGATATTGTTCAGTAACCATAGTGATATTTCAAACAAAATCTGAAATTACCCTCTATTGATACAAAATTACCCCAGGTGCTTGTCAAGTCAGCATACTCACATTCCTCTCTAAAAGAAGAAATATCTCTCACCAGCAAGAAAAAACAAGAGCCCAATGGGCACTATGGTTCCTTGCTTAGTGGAATATTAAAGTGTTTTATGTCTTCACCCAATATTGTAATATTTATGCCCACATGTAACCAGCTATTAACCAACGACTGTCTTCCAAGTTTGCATATAATCTCAACATAGCTTCTGAACCAACTTGTCACCCATTTTGAGGTCGGCCAATATCCCTTTGCGAAAGGAAAAGTTTCAAGCTAGAATAGGATTTAGACAACTGACCTGAGGATCAACAAGCAAGCCTTCAATTTGTTCAGAAGTAGACAAACAAACAAAGAATACTCACAATTCTGGTTGTCCGGTAGTCTGTGGTGGTAAAGCAGACAGACACATCACGATATTCCCAGCCATATATAGTAATGATATGTACATGATAGTCCTGAATGAAAGAAAATATAGTATTAGTAAACCAGAATGCAAAAATACTTCATTGCAATAGACTTCTGCTTATTCACCAGAAAAGGCTATTATAATATAAATGTCCTGATTTCTACCATGAGATACGGTATCATGTTTAAATGGTTTTCAGCAATTGACTGCTGGTGACCCAGATGACCTTTGACCTCTACCCAATGCAATTGAGTTTTTTTATTCAATATAATGTATCCGCATGCCACTTATAAAAAATCTCCATGCTTCCTAACTTGAGATATAGTCTTTACAAGGTTTTCAGTGTTCTGACATCTGGTGACCTCAGATGACCTTTACCCTCCACGTTAAACAATAAACTTCTTCTCAAGATGATACATGCACATGCCAAGTATAACAAGATTTCAACAATTTGACCCCTGGTAATGCCAAATGACCTTTAAACTCCACCAAAAATAATAAGGGTCTTGAACTCAACATGTCACAACTTCATACTAAATATGAGATTAGTCCAAGCTTTCCTTCATGAGATATCGTGTTTACATGTTTTCACAATTTGACCTCTGGTGACCCCAATGACGTTTGACCTCCCAGAAAACAATAGGGTGCTTCTTCTCAATGTGGTATTCCTACACACAGAAAAAAAAGCAGTGGTGCAGTGGTTAGTGCTCAGTACCTGAAGAGCAAGACAAACTATATCTAGGGTTCAAACCCCAGTGAAGGCAGTTTTCCTTTCTCTATTCCTATACCTCTTTCCTTCCATCATGAACCTTAAATATTAGAAACGAGCATTATTTCTCAACAGTTACAGTGGTGCAGTGGTTAGTGCTCTGTACCTGAAGAGAAAGACAAATTAACTCCATGTATACGGTTCAATTCCCGCAGAATACATGTCTATTCCAGCCAGAGCCTTTTAATTGTCTGTTCTTTGGAGGACGTGGAAGTATAAAGGTAAGAAACGAAGTTTATTCATTGGGAACCAAAATGGTGTAAATGGTAGTTCCATATGCGATTAGACATTTCTGATCGGCCTGGTTCAAGTCCAGGGTGAGTGATCGCTGGAAAAGGACTTCGCTGGCACCCCTCCTCCCAAACAAAGTTCCCAAGCGGCCAAGGGACTTTGCCTGCACTCATCCCCCCCTGACAAGGTTCCCAAGCGAAAGAAAATGATGAGACCATGTTCTTCAAGTCAGATGACAACAGCTCAATTGATAACATTATTACAACAATACTAAACCTTCACGACAGACTGTCATATATTTTATGAAATCAGCTGTGAACCATTTTTTTTACAGATAGTGCAACAAGCTCTTATGAAGCATTTATTCTTGCAAGGTTATGCATCACAGACAGTAAATTGGAATATTCAGCATAATTAGCATAAACCTGAATATTCAGCATAATTATCATAAAACCTGTATTTTCCAAGCAGTCCATCAGCAATCATAGCTCCAAACATGGGAGTAAAGTAACACAGCATAATGAATATATGGTAGAGAGCCGTGGCACGACTGTCCTCAAGGAGTAACACATTAGTAAGATAAAGCACCAAAACAGCTGTTATGGAGAGAAAAGAAAACCAAAGGGATATATATATGATAAAACATGAAGGTTGGCAGGATTATAAACTTATATGCTGTAGTACTATAATAATAATAATCATCATAAACATAATCATCATAACCATAATAATAATAATAACAACAACAACAATAATAACAATAATAATAATCATAATAATCATCATAATAATCATCAGGCAGTTATTTTCACGACGCTTAAGTGACCAGGAATGTGGGAGAAGCCCTCAAGGCCTTTTGGACTACAACTTTCATCCAATTCAACATTTTAACTCAAATTTGGAATCTTTTCTGATGGGAGAACCATAGATTGCTCTTGGATGATAAACCCACTTTACTATGATCTGGCCAGGTATCGAGCCCTGAACTTTCCGATTGCTAAGCCTCATTGCTTCAAATGCCAGTACCTTTATTCACTCGGCCATAGCACCGGCCATATCACCACTAAAACTGACTAAAGCTCAACTGATATACTAGGAGTCATTCTTTTAATTGTTGGCTTCTGTCATCATTTATAAAATAGGTGAAACTTTCTACAGTCATCAGTCAATGTCCTTGTTGATCTAAAACAAGTTCAAAAGTAATCTGTTCCAACTAGTAAAGTACAGATAAACCACTGCTGTCCAACACCACTGATCATGTAGTGTCAAGCTAGCTGTATGAATGTGACTCAACTCCACTAAACTCTACTAATGTAACATGGAACATCGTGGATAGTCATAAAGTGTGCATGTCATTATGACTATGAATCACCCAAATTTAGCCAATTTTAATTTGTTCCAGTATTTCCAGGCCGGCAGTCCACAGTGTGAGGCAGTTCACAAGTACCAATCCCAAAGAAGTCACGTGACTCAAACGAACACTGGGCCATTAACAGGAATCAGCTGTTCATTGTGGTCACGAAAGTTGTGTTGAGTTGAGTTACTTTCCGTTGGGTAGTGTCTGGTCGGTCTAACTCATAGCCTTCTGGTCAAGTGAATTTAGTTGAATATGTATCAGCATATACATAACAGTAAGGTACGTAGAGATCCCCCCCCCCCCCCCCCTTCAAGGCACATCTCCACAAGAGACTCACCTCGCATTCCATAGTAGGAGAACCTTTCACAAAACTCTGTACCGATGATATAGAAGACACTTTTTGGGAAATTGGATTCCCCCGAGACAAATTTCTGAAGGTGAAACAAAAGTGGAAACTTTGTACATGTAGTGTAATTAATTATTAATTAAACAGATAAATAATACGTTGCATTGATCAATAGCATAACAGGACATTGAGATCAAACCCCTCTGTGAAGAAACAACTCACGATGAAAAAAAAAAAAAAATCACATATATCCTCCAACTGAAGGTACAGATGTTTGAATTAGTCATCAATTAATATTCAGGCTCATAACATTGCTGACAGCGGCAGTAATATTACCAGGCCTCTTTTAGGTACGGAAATCGTGTAGATTCTGCGAAATTCTGCACCTGACGATTGTTATTAAACCGATTTGTCATGTGTTTATGTTTTTAGTGTCTAGTGGCAGTAAAATGCAAGAGCCTTTTCTCCTAAGTCCTGGCAAACGCTGAAATCCACTGGCTTTTAATAACCAATAAAATTGAATTTGGAGAACTGACGATCGTAGAATCTGTATTCAGTGAGAAGTAATATGTGTGACTATCCTAGGCTTCAAATACAACTTGGTCACTAAAACTGTTGACAAAACGGCTGGTTCATTGCATGCAAGCATGTGGCATAAATAGATAGTCCACAATATTCATTTACCAACTACAGTATGTAATCATTTGAAATGAACATTTCAATATTTTTCAAACTTACCTTCACACGTCCCCATCCTTTACCGCTTATTTTTGGCACTTCACTCTCGTTGACGTCTGTTTAAAGGCAAAGAAAGAATCATTTGTTTAAGAAAATATAAGAAGTCACTTTTCATTCCTTCATTGCAAATAAAAATCACACTAAATTTGTAACTGTCATATAGCATGTGATTTTGATACAAATTGTGGTTGCCATACATCCAACAGTAAGATTGTCATAAACTAACTACAGTATGTTCATTAAAATTCGGAAAACTTCCATACAGAGACTGAGTTGGCTCTTAGTTGATGTAGTATCATCTCTTGTATTATAATATATATAATCCGTGGCTTGAATTCTCATTCATTCCTTTATCTTGATCAGGCACGTAGCCAAGGGTGGGGCGAAGGGGCGATCCCCCCCCCCCTTGAGCATATTTGTTGTATTTTTTTATGATATCGCTAGTAATTGTTGTTCCAATCTTACCCATCAGGTCAGGTGTTTATTACCATCATAATGGACACTAAAAATACATGTACGTAAGTGACAGACAGTTCTAAATTACCTCAAAATAATGTTCAAGAACAATTATGTCTCTAATGTTTCATCTTTTCTGTTTGTTTTCATTTTGGACAGCAAACAGAAAATTTCTGAGACCTTCTTGAGTAACTTTCATTTTTTTAAATTGCTTGATAGCTTGTTCCATTTCTAAGATATGATAGATACATTGTGCAATAATTTGTGTTGTCATATAGGCAACCTGCTCCCCTTGCTATAAATCAACACATTTTCTGTCTTTTTATAGAAAGTTGTTTTTCTTTTGTAATCCTTTCCCCCCCGTCTTGCAATTTTTAGGATTTCCTTTCAGTAAATAATTAGTGTTGTACTTACTACATTCAACAACGATTTAAAATGGCTCGTAAATAAAAAACGGAATCCTTCGTACCTGGCTTGTCTGTGCTCCCATAGGTAGCTATTGTCTCAGCCATTGTGGTGCATCAGATTCTAGTCGCAATGAAATATCGTCAATCCAGTATTTACTGTTTTTGAGTGACACTGTGGATCCCAAAGCCGTCACTCTGGTGGGATACAAATATGAAGAAACAAACATGAGAAAAAATACTAAACAGTGAAGGACTTGTAAATGACAGTTACAATAAGAGGTTACAGAATATAAAACAAAGATTTTATCAACCTAAAGATGACAATTGGGATTGCGTCTCCCATTAAGTCACCATACTTAAATAGAAGCTGAGTACACACTGTACTAACTTAAGTACATATGACTACAGTGTACACGATCTACTGACAGGGAAAATGCTATGCAAAATACGAAAATTGCTACACAAGTGCAAAGATGTATAGTAGTTTTTTTGTACACAGGACACATAGAATTTTGCAGGGGATTGTTCAGAGCCTTCAAAAGTGCTATATGTATGCAATAGTCAATCACTTAAATTATTGCCTGACTGAGAGGGTTGATTACATGTCTGTCTGTTAGTCGAACGTGTATCAATTAATGTTTGGTATGATAATCCAAACAGTTGCAAAGAATTGAAGTAAAATCCGTTGTAAGATTAACACAACAAAGTAACATACCAGTCTCTGTCCGAGCTTGTTACAATAACCGTTCTTTACAAACACACCGTTCCTTACAAATTACACAGGGCTGACACACACCTAAAGCTTGTGTTAATTGGAAGCTCTTGCAGACTACCCAGCTATTTTAATAAATGTTCCTTGAAGCGTTACCAGTACATCGTGAACTTTATTTCTGAATTTAAAGGTCACTTCATGCCAAAACACTGTACAATGCTACATGAAGTTGACTATATACATAGTCAACTGTACTATATTAGGGAACTACCAAAGCAACACTAAAACCAATAATGCATATCCAATTTGTACAGTGCAGCATCTGTATACACTTAACATCTTCAAACCAGTATTTATGCAAATAAAAGATTGAATTCATTGAACATAAAACAGTACCAAAGGCACAAACCATTTTCCTTTTGACTGCATAGCGACCTATTCAGAGTGACATTTATAATGTCAGCACTCAAGAGACACAGCACAAGGAATATATATTATTTAAACTGTATCTAGACTGTTTCATAAGTTTCAAAGATGTCACCTTCATGCAAATTGTTCCCATTCTTTCAGTGGGAAATTATTACGGACATATCATTGCCAACTAAACAAAATTAAATTTCAATGTAAATAACTCTACATTACTGACACAAAATGTCATAGGCAACCCCCCCCCCCTCCCCTCCCCTCCTCATCATCTAAAATATACAAAGAGAGAACATTAAACAATACACACAATCCAAAATACCATCACCAAAATAAAAAAAAAGTGAAATATTCTCAGATGCAGAGTCCGCAGAAAAAATAAACACAGTTGTCTTCTGAATGGTAGATTACTGTGAGGAACAAAACATGGTAGATATCCTGGAAGTGGGAAATAGAGGGCACTATGCTAAAATGCTTCCAGTCCTGTTGTAATCTTTGGAAAGTGTACATGGATATTGGTATATAGTAAGAGCTGAGCAAAGTACTAACATGCATTTTCACTATACAGCTAAGAATAATTACCTATATGCTCAACACAGACAATGACCTTCACACCGAACTTGTTTTTTTACAATTACTTCCAAGTTTTGCGTCATGCTTACAGAAAATGTGCAATCTTTTTGATTTGTTTAATATCAGATCTTAGTGTACCTACGTCAGCAATTACAAACTATATAGAGAAAAGAGCAAGCAGACCGCTAATACACCGTAATCAAATATTTATGTAAACCCCTAAACTAGGTTGCATCGCTGCTTAGAATTAATACCCTTAAAACTGCAAGATTATCATCTCTCTCTCGTGGTTTGAATGTGAACATAAGAAAAGGAATATATCTTAATTTTAGAGCAAAAAGAGAGCTTTTAATATTGATGGTTTATTCAGGAAATTAAAAATTTTTCCCTGTTAATCCTGTGTGATAACCCCAGTAGTATGTAGGTAGGCTATGCCTGTAGTTAGTTACTCAGTGCTCAACCAATATCTGTACAGTGATATTGTACACTATCATATGCAGCTTGCATAGATCTTACAGTACACTGTAATACACACAGAATAGATCTTTTTATTATTATTTTTATTATTAGAATAGATCTTACAATTATTGCCTACAAAAGTGCATCTTATTTTAAGGAATTTTCGGGTTAAGTCAATAATTCTTATTGATTCGTCTACAGTAAGAATGAGACTGGAAAAGTTTCAGTCAGTTCAAACATACTGGATGGACTAATTGCAGGTATCTAGAGGTAACTACCGAAACCAGCTATATATTCAAAGGTGAACTGCTGATGATAAGGTGCAATCTAGAAGCACTTCAAGTACTGTATTGTAAAGTCTGTAATATTCAGAAAACAAGGTTTTTCCCACCTCAAAGTGAGAAAAGTGGGAAACACCTCAATTATTTAATGTATTGATTTCATGCATAATTAATTTCAGAAGTGCATGAGAACCATTTTGAAATCATTAGAGTACACAATACGTTAGATTGTTATACTGTTCAGAATCTATTTTTAAAGTTCAACACTGCCTAATTCATGAGCAGAAATGAAAATCCATAAGACCTTGTACAACAATGTCAAACCCCTTTCAACCGAAACAAACAAAAATAAAAGTATAGTTATTAACAAGACCTATAGACATATGATAATCAAAAACATTTTTATTGGGGGGTATGTATTGTGTGCTTTTCACATGTTTTAATTTGCATTAATAAACCCCACAGTGTACATACTGTACATATACATACAGTGCATATGTAGCATAAAGGATTACTATGCCAGTGCTCTCCTAGTCACAACACACCTTAATAATGAGCTACAGTGTTATTATATCACCATATGAGATCAACAGAGCATAGCAAACTGGTCAATTTTATCTTGGCAACAATCTGTTCAATTTGAATGCGGCAAATTTTCTACAATTATATACATGAATAATCGTCACAGACACAATCTGTTAGGAAGGTTGCTGGTAATACTCCATTACAGTGTACATGCTATATACTGTACATACTAGATAGAAGAATAGGCTGGCCTGCCTGCCCAGCACAAAACACAGGATATTAAGCCCACCTTTGAGTTTGTTCTTCTGTACATTTCCTGAGATACAAAGGCAGTGAGACACTTCATTAACATATATGATTTAATTTCATTGCCAGCTGTCAGGGAATATTTAGGTTCTAGTATAAACTGACGAGAAGGAAATAATCACGCACACTGACAATCTCTGAACCCTTTTACTACCGGTATGCAAGATAATGACATGACGATCCGCTTATTATTTTCCTTGAGAGGATGAGGGGAGGGGAGGGGAAGGGGAAGGGAGGGGATGGGATACTTCCCAGATACTATAACATAGACTTACACCTGTGCACATCTTTTATGTAGCATATAGTAGAAAATCTACAAACATTTATATGAAGGTCACGACAGAATATGTTCAAACTATGCTGTGATTTATACAAACATTTCTCACTATTTTCCTTCCAAAAAAAAAAAATAAAAAAATACAGTTTAATATCTACAGCACAACAGTCACAGGGACAAAGAACCAGTTCTCATATAAAATTCTATTCATATTACTTCTTACTGTATCAAAAGGCTACCCGGATCTGAGCAGAAAAGCTTATGAAATGCAGTACTGTGGATGTTTACAATACAAACTGTACCATACCAAGATACTGTACGTAGTTGAAGGAGGTACTCAGGCTGCACGGCGCAGCTAGATTCTCATTCATTTGATATTTGTACACAGTGTTAAAATAGCTCCCAGCATAGTTTACAGTCCAGACGGAATTGCATTGTGAACAACACAAACTGTGTAAGAATGGTGAATACAGTATATAGTACAGTACATGCTTGAGAACTAGCTCTAGATCAGTAGAGAGGCACTGCTTTTGTCAGAAACATTTCTAAACAGATTGCATCCAGCTAATACTGTTTTAAGAGTTCAAGGCTTGTACAGTACCCTCTTATTCATGCATGTAATACCTCATTATTCATGCATGTAATCATTTTACAGCCACAGCCCGTATGGAGTGTACCTGTATTACTTATTAACTCAATACCAGTAAGTTTCTATATACTAACCATCGTACCCTCACTGAACTGTACATTTAGCTGGTTGTCAACAAAAGGCAATGTGTATTATTTTACAACGTAAATGCAAATTTTGTAATGCAAAGTAGGAATAACTGCAGATTTTATTGTACATTTTGATTTCTAAACGGTTCATGATTTTTACTTTTATCGCAATCATTATAAGTTACATAATGGACAATGAAAAGGAAAATTAAAACAGTTTAAAACTGCAAATTATACTGTAGCATATGCCAATAGTGTTAAACAATCATTACGTTTTGAAAGCCAAGCAAATGTGGAAGAAATACTAAGTGTCCATGGCAAGATATTGGAAAGCAGATTTAAGTAGGAAAGATTTTGCCAGAACCTTTCCACCTTCCCATAGTACCTGGTCCTCTTTAACTTTTGCTCAATCTCCCTCCCCCCCCCAAAAAAAAATGCTCTCTCACTTTTCCTTCACACCGAACATTCTGTGTAATTTAATAGATATTTGTTATTTCACAATAAAAAGGTAAGAAATTTGAAATTTGAAAATTGAAGACTTTATCTGTTGCCTTCTCATGAGTCTCCATTGAATGAAACTCACAGCTAACTGTTAGTAGCAAGTTTACACAACTAAGAAATGAAGAACAGAACAAATGTGGCATAATTATACCCCACCCAACCCCCCACCCCTACCCTGCCTTTTTACACCTTACTGTACAGTACCCATACTTGTGACAAATTCAAAAATATTATACCGTATGCTGACACAGTACCTGTAAAAAGCAAAGTCTGTCGCAAGGAAGAAAGAAACCCCAGCTTGTTAAAAGTTACATTTTTATAGGATGTGATCTTATCTCCAAAGGCTGGTCCAACAATAGTAAGTTACCAACTAGTACAGTTTGTAGTCTCACACACTGGCATATACACAAGAGAACCACAGAGATATGCACAAGCCCTCTCTTAAAAATGTAGCATTTGACGGTATGGAAGGCAAATGTGGAAGAACCTGAGTATTCCTGAGAGGGAAAATCATGATTGCTTTTATTCTGCTGGAGTCTTGGTTAGATATATTATTACTTCATTAATGCTTGAGAACGACACATCTTAAATCATAAACCCGTGGATATTTTTTGCTAGAGTCTGTGTCACAGTGGAGAAATCATTATTATTTTAAATAGAATTTCTGTACTGGAGTCAGAGGTGCAAAGGAGAGTTAAACAACTTGAACGTGCAAGACTCCACCCAAAAAGACACCTTCTGGAATTGAAAAGCAATGTATTCAGAAGTTGGGCCTAGGCTAGGAAGTTCCATAGTTGCCCATGGCTGCCCATGGCCTCCTGTCACATTATCAACAACTGCACCTAGCCTACAGTATAAGGTCTAGGCCTACAATAATATATTGAAGTCTAATTGTTTTGGCTCGTAAATTGCAACTCGATTACTACAATGGCGCTTCAATTTGTAGAACTAGCCTAAACTGTTCAAAGTCGTACCTATGCTAGTACTAGTAGTACTATACTGTAGCTACAGTAGGCTATAGCTTCAAGCTCTATGACAGTATGGTTTTTACATAACATAGCTTAACATTTCACCAACCTATTCCAAGTTCATCTCCACTCCTTCCATTGGTTATCGAAGTGTTATCTCACGAGGATTTGTTCAGTTGCTAAGTATTTTCAGTATTGCACGACATTTCAGCACTTCATGGTTTAAAGAGAAAATATCGTGAGCTCAAGAAGAGGTGCTTCTTTGCCATATGGTTGCGAGTTTTCATACACAGATCATCTCCTTTTCAGAAATCCCTCAATACTTTTTCAAGATTGCTTACGTAAGACGTGGGCGTACGTAAACAATTCAACTACTCTACTCTTTGTAATGGAACACCATCGCAGTGCCTCTGTATGGGCACTCAAGTTGACGTGCAGAGTATTTCAACTGTGGGGTAAGGGATTTCAAGAGGGATTTTTGTAGGGGCGGGAATGAACCTTCATCATCCCATGTAGGGTCTTGAGTATGAAGGTCCCGGCCCCCTATTAAAAAGCGAACGTTTAAACATCAAATGGTAGCATAAGTAGACTATGAGAGCTATAACTAAAAGTCTAAACTCAAGGTCGTGTTACCAGTTACTCTGGACTTTCTGTGAGTTTGAAAGGAGGTTTGAGACGAAGTTTTTTAAGTCTTGTCCTCTGTGAGGTCCAAATCAAAACTGAAAAGTCTCTTAGCAGCATTGGCACTGAAAATATGCTATTGATAAAGATTGTTATTTTGCTTTTCATTTGGTTTTTATTGTTCAAATGCCCAGGAGAAGATATAGTTATCTTCATACAGGGCTGTGGTGGCGAGACCAAGAATAAAGTTGTAATACGTCTGGTACGTATGATGTAAAAGAATAGTCCAGGTCAAATTTTAGTTTTGATATGTTAAAGAGGAAACAATCTTAGCAATTTGCATTCAATTCCATATGTACCGTTTTTGAGATATTGACAGTTGAAGTTGCCACCTTTCGTACCAAAAGTGAACTTGGAGCTAACAGGTGTGATGTCATAGTTGCACACTGACAAATAATGTTTTGTTTTTACTTTATTTTTCAGTCTATTGATTTGGATAGGGTTACTAGTTTGTCTAATGGGGATATAAAGTTTATAAAATACCAATACCTATGGTACATTCACATTATGGATGCATCCAATTGTGGAGTATAAAATTAGAAGTACATTTTGTTTACACGATATACCTACCCCAATATGTTCAGAGGAGACCAGAATGCGAACTTGTTTTTAGATGAAAAAGGTGGTATTTTAGAAAGACTATTTGATATTTAAGTTAATTCACAAAGGATGGTGTTAATACCTTGTGTTAGGCGTATCTGTCATTATTCAACATATATGTGAGTTTTGACGAAGAAAAATCGGGCTGTTAGGCCTTTGGGGCTTCCGTACAGTACAACTTGTAGGTTTTATTCATAAACTATGATTTTTATTGTCTCTGGTATATGCTAACACGCTATTGATTTTTTAGTACGTTCTTGTATAGCAAATCATAATTACATCCGTGGATATTAAGTTTTCAATAATTGGACGTTTTGGTCACATCTTTGGGAAGCAAGTTGACTGACAGACATTCTGCTTGCGGTTCTGGGAAGAAATTTTCCAATTGATGCATTGTCGAGTCCTCTCAACTTTGAATCTGACCGTATCTTTACATCTGTCGTGAAGGCAAGTATTGTGTCGTTTGCTTTGGGTTAGGGGTGACGGAGGAGGTGTCAATCAGGGGTGGGGGAGAGGACCCATTGTTAAGATATCATATACAGCAAGCTAGTTATACCATCATGACGGTCGACGGCATATACATCGCATACACTGCAGTAGGTATGTTCGTTATATCAAGGAGGTTCTACAAGGAACCTCCTTGGTTATATTAGATATATATAAATATATGGTGATATAACACACAGGAATTAGACAAGAATGTTAGCGCAGAGATAAGTAGCTTTCTAAACAAGTTCATGGCACAGTTTTTCTTTTGTATCTCATATAAACTAAAAAAGAGACATTTTCATATTTGCTTCAGGTTGTGGCACTACATAAAATGAGGGGAGTAATCTGGTTTCTGTTTGTTATGTCGACGTCGCAAGTCCGATCTGCCGGTATTGGTGAGTAAGCTTGACAGTATTACAGGCAGTGCAGCAGAGAGATGTCATCGAAAATGTCTGTTTAGTAAAAAATTAGAATATTATTCATTTACTCGTCTGGATAATTTCTTCCAAAACACGTACGATCAAGATTGCTTCTATACAGAAACTCTACAGTTATATTTAATATAATCAATTGCTTTGTCTTTAGTCAATCAACTTTTGTTTTTTCTCCGTCGTTAAGATTGTCCTTGGTATTTCGACTTCCAATGGCAAGAATCTTGCTACTATGTGCCCTACCGAGAAGCTTCGCGTCCGTCAGCGGTAGATGCCTGTCAGGCTGTTGCGTCTCATCTGGTATACATTGAAACCCAAGAGGAGCAAGCCGCCCTCGAGGGCTGGTTATACTCATCATCCGATACAAGGAGTTCCTTCTATTGGATCGGTTTAGAAGGCACCTCAGAAGATGACGTCACGTGGCTAAATGGAGACAGTACGAATTATACCAATTTTGAAGCCAATACGGCCTTTGCAGCTGTTAGTACATACATAGGAATGGAAGGACCAACTTTTACCTGGCATAACCTGGACAGTACATCCATCGAAAAGTCGATTTGCGAGAAAGAAAATAATCAAGACAATGGGGCTTCGAACCAGAATGGGCTAGGTAAGCAACAAACAGCGGTAAATAAGGTAAAAATCAATGTTAATGGCATAATCATAAAACTCGTAACCGAGCCACAGCCTTCTATCATGGTTAGTGACCATGTTTCGTCACTGGTAGTATGACGGTAAGGTAAACCAGCCGATTAACTGAACAAAATGTTTGTTAGCGGGACCTACAATTTGGTCGTAGTGCCCCAATAAAAAATATACATATTATCGCTCAACAAAACTGTTATGCTAGATAGATAATTCATCTTTAGTATTAAAGAACGATTACAGTAGGCCTACTGTACTTATAATCAGTAAACAAGTGAATGATTCATGCAACAGTGTCTCCCTCTCACGTACTCCCCAACCCCAACCCCC
>KN887831.1:22999-33676 GCA_000934455.1 Apostichopus parvimensis | reverse complement strand
CCCCCCCCCCCGCCAATAAATTAGACCAACAGAGTATTTGAACTTAGAGTAGGCATGTTATGTCCATTATCTGTTTAGGGCCTTACGAAGCTAGAAACAATGGTCGACAGATAATTCAATCATAGGTTTTACAAGCCTGATGTGTTTTTGTTTCTTTACACAGATAATCAGGGTAACAAGAACAGAAAAACCAACCTAACCAGAGGTCGTTCTGCGTGTACCTTTTATGAAGTAGAACAATTTGGGAGGTTCAATGTTTCCGGTCTGGTCACAACTATTCAAAATGTATCTGTTTTTATTTGTGCGTCACAGTGTATAGTCTTGTCCGTATGCGATATATTTGTCTATGACATCACAAACGAAAGGTGTGACATGATATTTGAAACGGATCAAAATGACATCGCAACATATAATGCACCTGACTGTATCCTTTACAAAAGATTCAATCGAAACTAAAAAATTGATATTTCAGTAATGATATGCTTGTCTCTGTGTGGGAAACAAGTCTGTTACGTTATTGCGAGAGGGTCGGAATGAGGAGGCATGTACTTTTTCTCATTCGAAACTGAAAACGCTATATGTCCTTAAAACAATGCGACACCATTGTAGTAACTGCTTTGTGATTAAGTAGCTGACGCCATTGGCACTGGGCAAACTGGATCGGTAGCGAAGATAAAAAACCATCTTCAATGAGTTAAAGATTCACGGTATCTCAAATGGTGGAAATTACCAACGGTCGTCCTCCATGAGGTCCAGAGCCCACTCTATAAAACATGAAACCTTGTGATCCTTCGAGGACAAAATATTAGATAGAACTGTGAGTATATGCTCCATACCTCAAGATGGAAGTCCAAATGGGTGTAAGCAGATGGGCGCAACCCCTCCCAAATAGATACCCCAGAAGAAAGAATATTAAAAAAGAACGGACAGAACATTGCAACACATTCTAGTGTATAATCTATGCGGTACAGCCTAAACAGTCGAAAAAAATTCAACATTGTGTCAAAAATGGCAAAACACGTAATTAAAAAAAGATGGTTGTTTTCCATATATGATAAAGAGAAAATCCGTTTTACTTAGCATAGAGAGTGTTCTGTTTTTTCGAATTTAGCCTAAACTGTTGATACCGTTATGTATGCTTTGGCAATGAACCGTTTCCTAACTTAAAGAAGAGGAAGGAGAAAAACATCCTTGCCCTAATATTTTATTGATCGCGTCTTGATTAAAAATCTGTAATTTGGGAAAAAAATAATTTGGTATATTTCCTCTCCTTCCCTATAGGCGTCAGTTTGGCTTTCATCATGTCATTACAAATACACGACCTGATGTATAAGAATTCTTAATTGAAAATCAATGGAGCTTTTTGTATATTTAAACTACAAGATTTCTTTAATGTAAGTAATGTTCTATTTGTCAAAACGTTTACGCACGTCACCCTTTCAAATTCGATAGAATGGTAATATGTTCATTTGCAAAGAGGCGAGGATGTGTGAACAAAATATAAAAATTATTGTAACGGGTTATTGATAGGTGCCATTTTTATTCGATTGGTTCACACTGATTGATTGATTGATTTATTAATTGCATTTTACAGTCATTTTATGGTTAAGATTAAACGGTGACTGTAAGCAATATTATATATAGTCTTGATACTTTATAGCCCGAGGAAACAAAATACTTCGAGTGTTAAATATGTTTTATAACTCTTCTGGTTTTCAAGATCTCTGGACATTAGCTCCATTTCAGGCCTAAATGTTAATGTTAATCCTTTTTGTTAAGAAATTCTATTAACTTAATCAAAGCCATGTTGTTCTAACTACACATTAACAGCAAAGTGGCCTAGAATGAAATTGAACAGTATTTTTCCATGCCAAATTTGTACTAACTTGTAAAAGTGTTCAACTTATTTTAGACCATAAAGAACCTACCATATATTTTTCCATTGAAATTTGCGTTGCATCTGAGGAACTAACCCTATGGTCAATGTATTTAGACTATTAGATGCCAGCCGCTTTAGTTGATGAGCCTCAGATGTTCAAAGGGACATTAAAGATAACAGGGAGATAATAATACACTATTAGCTGAAAGTGGTATATTTTACTGCTCTACAAATGTCAAAGTTAATTGTGTTCCTATAACGTCACACTGAAGAAAAAACGATTTCCTCTTGACTAATTATAAATTATTGATATTAAAAAGACCATTGTTGTAAAAAAATATCAAAAAAGTTTAAGCACGTATATATGCCAACATAATAATCATGCTTTTTCGGGCATCAACTTCCGTATTGATCTTTATCATGATTCAGGGTATGGTCTGAAGTGTTGCCAAACTCAATAAAAAAATGCAAAAAAAAAAAAAATAATAATATATTACTTTCATTACCTCAATTGTTTGATTTGTATCATGTTTTTCTACTTCATTGAACCATGAAGGTTACCATGGCGACAGCAACGCGTCCGACCTCTCCATTGCAGACATGACTTTATGCAAGCAACCGAGACATGTAAGAAACACTTTTACGACGGTAGACATAAATCAACTATAGTTTACGTCAATTTCAATTAACCATTATACTGAGTAACGATTGACAAGAAAAACAAAAACACATTTCTGTGATTGCAAAAATAAAATAAAAAATAAAACACAGCGTCCTTGATTCATTTGCTAATATCACCGTTTCTTTGTCAACCTCCATCGTACATCATCTATTAAGACCGCGATTTATTTATTTAGGGAACTATTTCCGTCACAGCATAGTTGTAACAGTTTCATCATTGATCAAACATGAAATTGTTCCTGGCACAACTCTCTGCGTTTGATATTCTTCCGCGAGTGATGATTCCATATCAGTAGTCCCATCCCGCGCAGTAAACACTTTGAAACAACTCGACGGTACGTTCTTAAACAAATATTTAACGTGAGTTCGAAATTTTTTGTGGACGAAAAAGTACACGAATACGTTGATAAAACTACTTGAAATTAACAGCCAGTAAGAAATGAATTCAATCCATTGAGGTATGTCATTTTGAGGTTTGTTTTGATCGGCTGGGTCTTCATCACTGGTATATAGAATCCTGAGAATGATGAAAGGTATCCAAGTTAAATAAAATGTCAGAGTTATGATTATTATCACTTTTAACACCGTCACTGTTTGCGTCCAATGTGGGTTTCTTCTGGCCGAAACCATGGCGTTACCATTGTGACGGCCGCGCGACCGACCTCTCCGCCAGATATGAACAATTACACGTACAGATATAAAAGAGATCATAAAGAAAGCGGGAACTTCTATTACCGAGTACGTTATGATCAGGATAACCACATTTCCGTTGGAAGAATCCATTAGGCAGGCATATAAATCTTCGTCGTACTCGGTTTGTATGTAACGTTTGAAAAATAAGAACATTTTAATTGCAAATAGAAATACCCATGAACATATGATCGCTAATAAAAGCCGTCGATTTGTCAACCACCTCCGTATCTGTAACGGGTAAAACACAGCGATGTATCGTTCTATGCTCATGCCGGCAATCATTGTTAAAGAAACTTCCGATAAGAATCCCTGAAGAAATGCAGTAACGTCACAAAGAATATGAGAAAACGGCCATTTTCTCACTATTGATGGATAAATCGAAGTAGCACTTACAAAGGTTGTACACAAGTCAGATATCGCCAGTGACAATAGGAAATAACCGTGTCTATCTCGTAGGGACTTGCAAGTTGAAAGAGCAACTATACCGACGGTGTTTCCCAACAGAATCAAGACGGTTATCAATATAACGGTACACGGTTGTAGGTAACATCCAAAGCCATTACAAGCGTCCTCGCATCGCTCATCTTCAGTGCAAAATTTATCTTCGTTGTCGTCTGCCATATTGATCGATATTTGTCAAATTATTGTCTAATCCAATAACAGTACGTACGGCTTCTAACTCTCCATGCCCGATTATGTTGTCCAGTCGATAATCTGTCAAACGTGTTAGTTCATTTTATTATGATTTGAAACAATAACTGCATGATTACATACAGTACATTATATATAGGATATATATAAATATATATATGGCCCATATACACATTTATGTGGTCACAGACATAGACCAGAGTCAGCACATACACAACTGGCTGTAGTAAGTTTAGTAGAGTGACACATTTTTCAATTTAAATTATGAAAACTCCACTGAAGGTTCACACGTTTTCCGAGTCCCTAACAATACATCTTTTAAAGACGTATACGCAAACAATTGAGTTTGTAGGTACCAAGCATCGGCTTCGTATTTGCATGTTCTAAAGACCAGATTGGCAGTATTATAGTTTATCTAGCTAATTATCTGGACACAATACGGTAGTTTTTAATCCATTATACTGGCGTGTAGCCTTATATTTGTACAAGGTTTGTATAAATCCATTATCCATCAAATATTTGACGAATATATCGGTTACTACAAGAAAAAAGAAACCCAGATGTCTTTCAAATATATTCCTTTACTCTTGACTTCTTGATTAATTTGTTACAATTTCATGGAATAGCATAGCGTCTGCTGTTTTATCAACACGGTTGGGAGTTAATCGATAACGTCCACCGAAGATGTTGGTAAGTGTCAGCAGTACGTTTGATCAAAATGCGGGTATGGACATAAAATCCCCTGCTCAGTCACTCCGTCATCATTCTCCAAAATCTATCATTTGAACTGATGATGACCGTGTTACATAGTTCATACAATTCTTAGCACTGTAGTCTTTACTATAGCACTACATTTTCTTATTCGATTTGACTTTACTTCCAAGCTTTCTATGAACTCATTATATAGGATATAATCAAAATGTCATGGCGGTATAATGGGAGCAGATCTGTAGCCAGGTACTACGAGTTGGTAGCAGAGACAGTTTAAGGGTGTTCTGTAACTTGTGATGCTTATGTACGTATGATGGTGGCTCAAATGGGGGGAAAAAAAGAACAAACCCTCATTCCTGAAAGCCCCGAGGAATTGTTCCTGACAATTGTTTGACCGTGACCGTCACAGCTTTTCTGTCAATCATCTCGCTCTGGCCCAATGGAAAATAATTCCTGTTGCCCAGGTGCCACCCCCCCCCCTATACCAAATTTCTTTTGTAATGTCCAAAACTAGGCAGGTAGATACAGAACTCTTTGACTTCTAAAGACTTTAATTTACTTACGTTGTAACCTCCAAAGTTCTGTGGATTTGAAACTGATTAATGTTCTAGAAACGATGAAAACCACAAGCTTCGGGAGGAGGGTTGCCCAATATGACCCCCACCTGGGGCACTACGGCAGGCCCCTGGACCCCATGCTGACATGGCTTCATGCTCAATCTGTCGCATTACTCACATTCTGTTATCTTTCAAATGTCTGACGACGCCAAGACTTGCAATTGTACTTGATTGGAAGACTGGATCCCGCTTGACAACATATATCAAGAACCATTAGAAAAGAAAGGGGCCCAAAAAACCATGATCCTCCAATTATATTGCATTCCTTCACTTTATTGTCATACTTGATAGAAACTTCTTCCTGGATACGCCATTTGCTGGTTTGATTATATTCTCTGTTCATTTATTATTTCCTTTTGTCGTAAACCAAACTTAGAAGATATGATGATGAATTTTCTTCAGTGTGATGTACCTAATTAAGTCACATCGCTGATATAACATCAGTAATAGCAACATTAACTTCTGAACTTACTTAAAAGCATTCAATGATTCCAGTGAGAACATGACTGCTGTGGAGTAATAGTTCTTCGACGAACGTTGCTTCTTATTATAGTGAGGGCGACAGACAATGCTGCCATCTGCTCTGCTGGTAGGTACAAAGTCTTTCCATTCTGATAACTATGCTCTTATTATTCTGGTTATTTGTAGGAAAAAGTTATCTTCATTCAGTCCTTTTCCTGGAAAAAGGAGACAGATGGTTGATACAAAAACAACCAAAACCTGAAATTCCTGAATTAAAACATTTCAAATATGTTTTCTTTTGTTCTGTTTTTAATCCATACTAGCACTGACGCTTATTACCATCTAAAAGTTATGTCACATCACATGAGTACTGTCAGCTTAACCACTGGTTACCATGGGCTGAACCACTGTTTACCATGGGCTTAACCACTGGTTACAATCGGGTAGCATAAAATGTGAGACGGCTCCTAAAACAAGAAATGTATTTTGGGCTGATATTTAAGTTCACGGTTAAAGATATTTCATCTGTTTTATACGTACCATACCTTTTGCTGGACAAGAGCTGGGCTGCTTCTTTTGTTTTTGGAATAGCTGTCAAAGAATCCTCCCTCTGAAGAGCTTCCATTTTATTCTCAGATCATTTACAATTCTGATCACCAAGAAGAAAGATTATTTCATAATGATATCACTGTCCAATATTAAAAATAGAATATACTGTAATAAGGGTGCAAACTGCTGGTTTGGAATACTGAAATAACATCTTTGACATTTGTGCAACATTTGCTTATTTTACATATCTATTTCAAAACAGTACCGAGCAAAAACTTGACAATGTTGAGATTATGGGGGTATACACTTGGCAACAGTTACATATATATAAATAGATGGTACCTGGACTAGAAATGAAATGTTAACACTACACTGCATCATAATGAATATGCAGACTGCGTCAAACCCGCCTAAATAATGCCAAATGTTTACTTAGCACTGTTAAATTGATGCTCTCACAGAGGAGGAGGTGAAGGGGGGGGGGGGGGGGAGGGAAGATGGAGTGAACTGGGTTCTGAAAGTGTCTCAATGGTGAGAGAAGAAGGAGTGAACTGGGTTCTGAAAGTGTCTGGCAATGGGGAGGGAAGAAGGAGTGAACTGGGTTCTGAAAGTGTCTCAATGGGGAGGGGTCTCAGTGCTTCATTATTTTTGGAAGGTGGTAGATTGAGAAGAACATGACTTGAGTGAACAGAGGTAAGAGAGGAGTGAATTATATGGTAGAGGAGGTGGGTGGAAGAGGTACTGAGGTAAGCTGGTCAGTGCGTGCACAGTGCACAATTGCTACCACGTCTGGGAGGTTTTGTAGATCGAGAAGTTCATAACTTGTGCTTAGACAGGTAAGAGAGGAATGATGTAAGTGAGAGACATCTCTCAGACGCTCAGTCAAATGCTTACTGCTCTCTGAGAACATCTGTTGTTTCCTCCAACTTGAAATTGTTGTCAAACAATTTCTCATGGGAACTAAACTTACCAGGTACTTTGACTTTCAAGGTTGCCAGACCAGTCTCCTGGAACTGTTTACGGGCAGCCAGCTTGGCCAAGGCATGTTGGCGGAGTTCCTCAAATATCTCCAGGAGGACATCAACAGACAAATTCAAGCTTGTACTGTACTGTTGCACTACAACCTGCAATATGTGAGCAATAAGAAACCAATGCTCATATATCACAGCACCAGGCTGGTTTCAGAAATGTTTCAAAGTCATAAAAAAGATCTATACTGTCTGAAACTTAGTGAATCAGGAAATAATTTAGTGAAGCAATATTGAAGGCTCATAATATTGTCTCTTATAAAATACTCCAAGCTATACCTACATGGTACCTAAACAAATGCTATACACATCTACACCTATACTGGAATTTGTCCATTTGCATAGAAGATTTTGCAATGCGATACTGGATAAATTATTCCCTGAAACAGCCTGCAAATACTCCGAACAGTGAAGGCATCAGTGTTCTTATACTGTTAGTACTTTTTTACTTGCCCTAGGTCTTACTGTAGTGTTACTGTAGTTGCAACACCAGGCTATGCCAATAAGACTAGGCCTAAGTAATACTAAGAAGTAGTAAGATATATACAGAATCAGCATAATGCTAGGTTACATGTACATAACAAGTATGCCAACAATTTATTGCTCTTGTACACCCTATTAAAGGGGTCAATTTACCTTTTTCTAAGATTTCATCATGAAGAAGTGGTATTCTTTCCCATTTGTAAGTTGTATTGTATGTTGCTGCGCTAAGTCACTGTGAACCTAGCGTTACACAGTTCCATGCAACACTTTCTAGTCCTGGAGGTGAGTGTGTTGTTGTTATCCTAAACATTGCGCAACACTCGACACGCACAATCGAGGTATTTGGTATTTGGATCCGCTCTCCGAATCTGTGGTGTTACCTTAATGGCATCATTATGTATGTATATTAGATCCTCCTGCAAGCAGGAACTCGCGAAGAAGCCTCATTGGCTTATCAAAGCCGCAAGCTGACCGAAGTCAGTCTCTTACATTCATATTTAACGTCCATGATTATGAATTGTTAATTGTCAACAACTCTGTAACTGGACGACATACATTAATCTGGGAGTGACTCGAACCGGGGACCTTATGATTGAAAGGCACCGGCGTTAACCACTGCTAACACTCCAAGTTACATTTACGCGTAAGTTGATTGGAAGGCGTGTCGGTGTGCCAATCAATTGTAAGTCCTTTTCTAAATGCCTTTCATGAAGTTTTGGTTCATAATTTTTCTAATAGATCGAACGTCGCACGTGGCAAAATGGAATGCCCTAGTTTAACAAATGAAAGTGAGGGATCAAAAACATACTCCTCTCTCACTTATCAAAGTGGTGAGGAGAAATCAACCCTCTCTCCCCGATTGTCACGATAAATAACCGTTTGCTATCCGGGCATCCTTAACGTCGTTAAGCAGTGAATGTTAATAATCCGTAGCAATAAATGTTACCTGTAAGTGTAAAACTTCTTGTATGAATGTAATTAAAAAGATTGTTAATAAATGGAATGAACGAAATGTATGGTTACTAAGACTTACTTTTTATTCATGTAGGCTATATAAGTTATTTACAGTGCCATATTATTACAAATTATAGTTGACAATTCAATCTCATTTATATTTGTTATTTACCTATATTCGAATCTCTGAATCAATGAAAAAAGTGAAGAAGGCAAAAATTGAACCACCGCTCTCAGACCCTCTATAGCTACATATTAAGCCACTGACAAAGTTTACTGCCAGAATTAAAAGAAAAATCAAAAGGTTCCATAATGACCAATATAATTGAAATAAGCATGCTCTTGTTTATTCATTAGCTCATCCGGTATCGGTATAGTTAGTCATTAGAGAAGTAAGGTCCATGAATTCTGGACCCTCTCTCAACTGGAAGTAGTACGTGGTCCGCGGGCTGCTGAAGGTCTCACGTATTTTGGATTTGTGGGTTTGCTTACTGGTAATAGTGTATATGGCCGAATTACATCAGGAGTTGCTGGTCTCGTAAATGCCGTTCTCTGTGTGCAGGAATCAACACTTTAAGTTTACTTCGCTAATACATTCTTTTATTTTAATAAATTTATGTCTACTCTAATAATTCAACCTTACAAACAGAAGCGCATCTGAGATACTAGTTGAGGTTGTTAAGATCAAGGATTTTACAAGGTATCAAAAATAGATGAATGCGTGAGGAATTTGAAAAGGACAGCGTAGGTAACATCACATCAGAGTAAATTGCTTGCTTCAATTTCACTTATAGTACACGTACTGTGACAACTTCAATTATCAATAACTCGAGAATAACAATGTAAGAAGTGCATGCAAATTTATATGTATGTTCCTTTCTCTTCAACCAAGAAACAAAGATGTCCCCTGAACTATCCATATGAAGGAAAACGTGTGATTTTAAATCTATGGAAGCTCATACTACAAGTTAGTTTAGTTTAGAGACCCAATGATCAGGTAGCCTTACAGTAGATTATTTGAGACCCTATCCGTGTTAGAAGTTGATAGACAATAGACAATACGAAGAAAGATTTACATGTAATTATGAACATGTTTGTTTCTCTGCTTCTTGCTTTGTTTCAGTACACTGCAAGTAAAGTTTAAATATGTTTCCAGATTCATTTATTACATGACATCACTGCGACGTAACACAGCAAATCGGGGTCTTATCACCCTCTCCCCCACCCATCCGTAGTTTGGGGAGAGAACTAAAAAACAAAAATGATGATAATTTAATTAATTCGTTTAAGAGGAACTAAAGAAAAAAGGCAAATAATGCAAAGTTTAATTTTCCAATATCCAAGAGCATTGCGTAATAATCTGTGTATACATACGTCACACTCCAATCACCTATTGTTCTCTAATTAGAGAAGCTATACACGTATGCAAAAATACCATCATGTAGCTACCGACCCCTGCAAGTGGAAGGGAAGTAAAAAACCTCTCTTTTCTAACTACCAGCTTTAGAAATTGATCAACTGAGGAGGTAAAAAATGCCGCAAATTAATATTTTTCTTTTTCGTTTTTGCTTTGAGTTCCCCTTTAACAATGTGCCAAAAGAAGAACTATTGATGACGTCACTCTGTGATCTTACCTGACAGTTAGAAGCGGCCCTACTAATAGACGATTTTACAGTCTCACCAATCTTGGCAAACTCTCCCTGATCATCTGGCATCGACAGGTTCCATGGGCGGAGAAACAGGGGGGGTTGGGGGGTTTAACCCCCCACTTTTTGAAGAGGGGGGGTTGGCCCACACAATCAACCCCCCCTAGTTTTTGCCTGTAATGTTCTGTTATGTTATGTGCTCCAAATGGCATAATAAATCAAATTATTAAATTTGAAATTGTTAAAGTCATTTCAACCTTTTACCTGGTAGGCTACATCAACAATTAACGACCGAAAACCGAGTTAGAATTGACCCACACATT
>KN887830.1:39146-54451 GCA_000934455.1 Apostichopus parvimensis | reverse complement strand
GCATTACACTTGTATAGCATTATGATCTGATGTAGTACAAACTGTGATATATACGGTAGGCGTTACACTTGTATAGCATTATGATCTGATGTAGTATAAACTGTGTTATACTGTATACTGTAGGCATTACACTTGTATATACTGTAGCATTATGATCTGATGTAGTACAAACTGTGATATATACTGTAGGCATTACACTTGTATAGCATGATGATCTGATGTACTGTAGTACAAACTGTGTTATACTGTATACTGTAGGCAATTACACTTGTATAGCATTATGATCTGATGTAGTATAAACTGTGATATATACTGTAGGCATTACGCTTGTATAGCATCTTACTATCTGGCATGGGATAAACTATTCCCGCTCAGTAACATTGTAATGCTAATTCAGTATGATATCAGCAATTATCATTAGGTTTGGAACATTCTTCATTTTAGATCTACTGTATCAGGAACCCTAACCAGTCCTCATTATCATGCTATTACTGATACTCATTTTAAGCTACTATACTGTCAATCCATGTTAGGATGAGCTTTTAATGATTAGGTAGCAATTAAAGTATTAACATTTGTTATGATCCTGCCAGCAGTCATTATAAAATACTCTGTCAATAACCATCATGTGAGAGTTGTTGGCAACCCTCATTAGGATGTTATTAGGAACCTGTATTAATGTATTTTGAACGGCCATCATAACGGTGTTATCTGCAACACCCATAAGGATGCTATCTGCTTACGAGTGGGTGTGTGGTCATCCTTTATTCATCTTTTCTCGCCAACCATATTCATCGTTATCCATATTAATAGAGATCTATCCTGTATTCAAATTTCTTTTAAGACCAACTTTAACTTTTTGCCCTCCATGTGACAAGAGTCTACAGTATATGCCCCTAAATCTGTAGTAAATATACTGACAAGTTGCAAAGAGGTTGGAAGGGGTAGAACCAGGCCTCGACAAATACGGTCGCCAATTCGCCAATGGCGACTAGAATTTGCGACTGGCGAGCAAAAAATGCACTACGCTCGACATTTTGGAGAGTGGCTCATTCGCTCACTGCCTTTATACGATAGGCTTACTATTAACTTGTGAGCCAATCATCAAAGACCTATTGCCTTAGAATGTTACACATCACAGTAGAATTATCAAGTGCACTGTTACAAGTAGGTCCTAAGGAACAGCTCTGTTCACCAGCTCGAAACTAATTTGATACTAAATGATGCATGATAGGTGTAACCAAACTGGAAAACTACAAACTTAAATAAATGCGTAACAACAACTCAAACAGGGGTAATGCATGAATATCATGTTTTAAACACTTTTGACGAAGCACAATTTAAATAGATCGTTTTTGCTGTAAAAAACTAACAGTAACACTAAACCGCGATATCCTAAGTCAGCCATACTACAGTACCTAGGCTTATATCACACAAACACTTTGCGAGAAAAAATGGCGAGTAAATTTAACGTTTTGGCGAGTAGAATTTTAGACTCGGTCGCCAGTTGGCGAGTAGTTTTAAAAAAAATTGTTAAGGCCTGGGTAGAACTCAACTAACTTCAACTGTATTTGAAAAGAAAATGGTGTTAGATTTTAACGGGCTGCTCATCATGTTTATGCTGTGTTGTCTCTATTTTCAAATCTTTATGCTAATCTCTACAGTTTACTAACTTTGTTAAACATTTTGATATATTATATCTTTTTTCTTTCTTCATCAGGGATTTGGAAGTCGTATATAATCCTTGTTTCTTATTATATCTTTTTTCTTTCTTCATCAGGGATTTGGAAGTCGTATATAATCCTTGTTTCTAGAGTAGTGTCTAAGCTACACTATGTGATGTGCAATTGCTGACTTGACACTAGTGAACATCTGTGAGTAATCAGGTAAGTTTTCTCCTAAATGTTGACTCCTCAAAGTTCTGCAAGTTCCAACAGAATTCAGCAAACTATAAGTTACTGTATTTCGACAGAATGTAGATCTCCCTCTTTTGAAATAAAATGGAAATAAAGTTGAGCAACACTTTAAACATGCTACAGAAATGAGCAGTGTTCTGAACTCTAGGTAAACTGTCAATGTTACCACACTGTACATGATCTCACGAAATGAGAACAGCCTCCCTCATCAGGGAAAGAGAGGATTTTGTAACCTGGAACAGATTTCTTTTGAGGAATTAGTAACGTCATTCCAAGTACTGTAGTGCTGTGACCAATATTGTTGTAACTGGTCAATTCTCTAGATGGCCGATTCTTTATACTTTCAGTATGCATTAGGACCCAGTGTCGTGTCTATGGCACTGTTAGGACTGATATAACAGCGCCCTCTGCAAAATCCCCATTACATGCATGGGATACACCATCGAAGTTTGGTCGAGCAAGACTGATTATTCATCAATGTCAGCAATTGATCAATATTTGATATAGAATGCTGTAAAGGGAATAGAGACACGTGGCACTGTGTGTTTCATGTTAGCACCATGTCTGTGATTGGTGATTAAATTAGGATCCATACATATACACTTTTGAAAGTTGAGAAAGGGCAACACATATTGCAGGTGCTCATAGTACAGTATTTAATAGTAGGCAGCTAATTACGCAGGCAACATGCAGCTCTGTCTGGACTAGTAAAGTTAACAAGTAATTATTACAAAATAAAATAAAACTGTTAGCAAACTGCTTATCCACTAGAGAGCCTGTGTAAGAGAATGTGTAAAAGTAAGTTGGCCTGACGATTCGATCCTAGCAGGTTCTTCTTCAAAGGCTACACAAGTAATTATTACAGTAGAAGAAAGAGGAAAAATGTATTTGGGAAAATGAATTGATTAATTAATTGACATAAAAGTCTGAAATGAAGTCATCTCATTCATAATTGTTTCAGCTATACATACATGTGTAAGTTATGACATCAGGAAACATGATCAAATGTAAAATGCCAAATGTCAGAGCCTGTATTTCTAGGACCCTCATTTGTTGTTTTGATATTTCGTGACACCCTCTAATGGAAGTGATGAATGTGTCTATGTGTTTAAGTGATTTAAAGCTTCAAACTGACTATGTGCTCTGCACCTGGTGTACAATGTACAGGACAGTAACTGACTTATTAATGTACCGTAAACCGTAAAACGTAGTTGCATTGCCGGCTGGTGGACAAGAGCAATCTGCAGGGTGCACACTGTACCGTGATGTTAAAATGGTACTAGTAAAGAAATTATAGTAGAAATAAAAAATAAAAACGAAAACAGAAGAAACAATAGCACTGTCTCTGTTCATTAATTACTGTACTTTGAAGTTTGAACCGTTTGTGAATGGGGGAAGTTCGTGAGTGAAATAGCCAATTTAAGCAATTTGGAAGTTGTTTTTTCAATTTTGCATTTGATGCAGAATGAAATCATTTATAATCGGAAGGATCCACTGCGGCAGAAATTTTCACTGTACTTACATGTACAGTAGTGTACGTGTGTCACATTAGGCCAATAAGTATCACCATCGTTAAATATGAAATCCTTGAGAACATTTTGGTTTGTTACTTTGGTAAAATTTGGTAAAGTTATCCTTGAGTTTGCTCTTGCATTTAGCTTCATCTTGTATAATTTATAAATGAAAGTTGGCAATTAAAGATCATTCATACAGAAGATGAGAAAGAAAATAGTGTGAACAAAGTGCTAATGACTGCTAAAAGCATGTGTTACAAGCAAATGAATAAAAGTTAGACGGCTTGATTGAATGTTTCAATCTTTCAGAGGCAGACTTTGAAACAGAAATGGAGAG
Source organism: Apostichopus parvimensis (assembly GCA_000934455.1). Taxonomy (NCBI): domain Eukaryota; kingdom Metazoa; phylum Echinodermata; class Holothuroidea; order Aspidochirotida; family Stichopodidae; genus Apostichopus; species Apostichopus parvimensis. The sequence goes on along the minus strand of KN887830.1, from coordinate 50,684 downwards.
CATTTTGTGTAAAATCGACAGATGGGATACTGTACATGGTTAATTGAGGCAAATGAAATGAGCAGTCACTATTAAAGTCAGAAAAATTTCAGATCTTCAGTAAGGTGTACAGTACAGTATTGTCAAGTTTTTATTGAACTGAAGTTTCTCAGTGTGTGGAAATAGTATGATTCTGTTGCCTAGTTCTAAAGTTCTAAAGATTTTGCATGATCTGTACAGCGTAGCCATACTGCACATTAGTTTCTCTATTTTATCTAGGTGAACCAGATGAAGAGATTTGCCTCGTGACTCCAAAATAGTTCTCCGAGAGCTTAAACCAGGCGTGAAAATGGGGTTTGGAAAATACAATACTAAACACACGCTTCACTGCAAGGTTTCCCTAACTTTCCCCCCCACGAACCTCCTGTGGATGTCAGAGTTGTCCACAAACCCCCAACTTTTCGAGACACGATCTGAGTCATTATTATACTATAATACGCATCACAGCATGTCTGTTTTATAATTCAGTTATTTATCACATGCACGGTACGGTAATACTATGGCAACATACTGTATGCGTATGGAACGCAAAAAGTGTTTGTCGATAGTTACGACTTTTGTACATCACTAAATTATATGATATATCAGATTTTAGTTCAACAAAAAGTACTCTAGTTTTGACTTTCAGAAACGTCTCACGAACCCCCTGGGATGGACTCACGCAGCCCAGGGAGTTCATGCACCCCAGTTAGGGAACCCCTGCAGCCCTGCTTTCAAGGCTTTATGATGGTAGAGTCAGAAGGAGGAGGTCAGTGACCTTAGATAGGGTCATTGGGGATGCAGTGCAAAAATGTTACCAGTTATTAATTAGGCTAGAAGTAGATACTGTACAGGTACTGTAGGTGTGGGTAGGGTATAGGAGACAGGTAAGTATTGTCGATCCCAAGCCAGTAAGTTTTTGGGGGATCTGTACTTTGTACTCTTCATAAGTAGTTTCTATTTTATCTTGTACAGTGAATGTTACGAGGAAGATAGATGGATTTTTCAGCTATCTTTTTAAAGGCTCTAGGAACAATTCCTGTATGATAGAGTGATTTATATGATCACTAAAGATGGTAAAGTGAGTCATGAAACAACACTTACTCTATATTTGATGGTAGACTGATAAATTGGGTGTTTATCTTGTTGGTACGATCTATTAAGATATAGATAGGAAAATCCTAATCATTTGGTTTCATTGTCTTATCTGTGCATGTCAATATATATTTTCTTGATTATGAGACTATTAATGATCTGTTGATAAATCTCAACTCATTCAGTATTAGATGATTTTCACGTACACCACGTATAACCATAGATATCGTGAAAATCTTTATGATCAATTCAGAGAATGATTTGTATCTGGCAGTATCGCTAAATGCCATGCAAAACAGGCTGCACTCATATTCAAAGATAGGTTTGGTATGTTTTATACACTGAAACAGTATTCTTCTTTAATTTACTTACCTGTCTTCCCACGATCTTGGCACTCTCGCTTTACCTCGTCTAGAGTGTTCTGGTAACCTCATAGCACTGTCCTGCTACCGGCTTATCATGTGGCATTACTTATCTTAATGTCATTAATGAAAATTCAGAAACGAGACCAAATTAATAGATCAATCGATAATCTGAACCCATTTCGGTAAAAATTGTGCCCATCAGCCTTAGGATCCCAGTAATCATATTTAAATGTTTACTGTTTTCCTCTCCTTTCTCTCACTTTCTCCTCTTTACTAGTGCACACTTTGACCCAGAGTACAAAACTTGAACAGTTTAATGGTTTACCCCCCCCCCCAATTCCCCACCTAAGTACTGATTAATTGGATGCTGTCTTGGCATAGATCTCCCCTTCCCATTCCCAAATCTATTCATAGAAGGGAGAGGAATTGGCCAGCGACGTGGAAATGGGTGATAATACTGACAGAATGGGGGTTGTGTAAATACCTTAGCCCTTGTACAATAGAGATATATCATGGTCAAATGGTACCAAACTGTAAAGACTTCTTTAATAGATTCCAACGTTTGCCTCATTTGGAAGATCATTAATTCTTTAAAGCCCAACTTTATGAACAGTACAGCATGCATGATAATCCAGTTCGTATCGTAGAGCTACTTCATGAAACTGGGTGTTAGCTGTTAGTAACCTTGATTTTTCCAATGAAAAGTTGTGAAAATGATGCTTTAATATTCATCTTCAGATATCTAGGTACGATACAGACTACAATTGACTAAAATCTGAGAAATCCAGCATTTTTAAGCACTCTCAGCCTGACACGACAGTACATTTTTGAGTTGCTGCCCTTTGCAGGACTTAGGGTGCACCATACCAGCATCAGTTGCATTGGGAGCTTGATCTCTCTGCTGGGCGTCAACCCTAAGAGTCAAGTTTACAGTGATAACAATTCACAAGGGGGTAGTTGGAAGGTTACCAAATTTAAATCATTGGATAACTTCAATGGATTCACATGAAATACCGTACCATGTTCGAGATGTTTAAGTAACTTAAGTCCATTTTGAATGACTGAATCCAAGTGCAAGCTAGTGATGTACATAGTGTTCATATGTACGTACAGTATTTACTATTTTGTATGTTACACACAATATTGTATTTTCCATAACTTATTATTTTGTAACACTATCTGATAGTAGTGTATTTGATTTGGATGCCAAACATCTGGATAGTCCAGGTTATATATCGGGCTTTGTTAAGGTTACAGACTAAATATCCATACAGTACTGTAGTACATCTTCTGTATGTCACAGACTTTGGTATATATATGATTGTACAGTGTAGATACTGTGCATAAGGAACCCGTGATGAGTTTAATCTGTTAGTAATCCCCCTGCCATTGTATCGTCAGAGTTATGACTTCCTCGTCTTCATTAGAATCGAGAGAAACAAAAGTCTTGGATAATTTCCTTTCAATTATTACAGACGGCAAGAGACTATAATTTGCGATGTCGGTACGCTCCAGGATGGAGAATGGTAATGACAGTACCAATGGCCTCGTGGGGTCACATCAGGGGGACAAGCAGAACAACAATGAGAGGGATGGAAAGGTGAACCTCAAGAGGCAGGTGGGCCTCTTGAGCGGTATAGCGTTGATCGTGGGAACCATGATTGGATCTGGCATCTTCGTCTCTCCGGTCGGCGTCCTGCGTCAAACAGAGAGCGTAGGGATGAGTCTGGTCATCTGGCTAGCCTGTGGTATCCTGTCAACGTTTGGTAAGCTTTCGCAGTACAGCGTTCAGTAGATATAATTATATGTGTAAAAGTAAGTTGGCCTGACGTTTCGATCCTAGCAGGATCTTCTTCAAAGGCTGGCTAAGTGACAAGTAACAGTAACAGAATGGACAAAAACACGCACAGAATACAGACAGGTTAATGAGCATTGTGATTTGTGAACACAAAGAGATAGATGTAAGAGGTTAGTAGACAAGGGATGGAGAGTAGAAAGAAAGAAACCAACAGGGGAAGAGGAGAGGTAGGAGATAAACAGTGGAGGGACAAAGAGAGGTTTAAGGGAAGGGGGTAGGAAATAAACTGGAGAAGGACAAATACAGAAAGGTGTGGGAAAAAAGGGTGGAAGAGAGCTATGAGAAGAGGAGTGATGTGGGGGGACAAGGGAGGGGGGACAGAAAAAAGTTAGTCATGTCCTTCCTGAATGTTGAGCCCATGAGGTTGAATGGTGCGAAGGTTTTGCATCTACAGCCTCTCTCTGCTTATTCGTACTAGGTCAGGACGGCTACCTAAGGATTCAATCCCCTGTAGGGACATGTCGTTAATGGTATGGTTGGGAAGGTTAAAATGTTCTCCAACTGGGGTCTCAGTCTTCATGGTGTTGACTGTGGATCTGTGACAATAGAATCGCTTCTTGAGGGTGGTTTTGGTTTCGCCAACATACTGGATGCAGCAAACTCTACAAGAGATCAGAACGATGACATTAGTGGTTGTGCAAGTGATGTGACCCTTAGTGGTGTGTGTGAGTTGCATGCTGTGGCTGGTGATGGAATTGGATTCAACAATGTTAATTACCATAGCTATTTGAAGAATGCGGGCAAAAGGCAACATAAACAAGACACATGTGCAGGCAGGAAATATGTAAAATTAACAAAAGCTGACCTCAACTGTGCAGTATATTATGCTTTGATTTTCATCATATATTTCAGTATCAGAAGCTAAAATGGACTTGCTTTCAGCTTTATGTTTTGAGGAAAAAGTTGTAAGACTGTAAAACAGGTGTTAAGATAGGTCAATGTACAGTAAGTGAAATCTCATGTCTTGTTTTGGCTACTTTCGAAAAGATTGCATTCAAAACAGTAGAATATTTACATGAAATGTTACAGGGTGGAAAAAGGTGGCACTGTTGCGAAGCATTGTAGTTAGATTATGTCTGAAAATAAAACTATTTGGTGTACAAAAACTTATATTGTTTCCAAAGTTCTTTCGATGCAAACTGTTTAAAGATGAACACACATGCTGGTAAGTGTTGGCAAGACAATAGATCTAGAATTTATGCAATGATGACCTCAGCTTAGATTAATTTGAAACATTTTGCAAATGTTAAATACTCCAGAGCAGACAAATGCTGGCAGTATTGATTTACAGTATTGATTTATTGATTTAAAGTATCAATTGATTTACAGTATTCAAAGTCATTGAAGGGACTATGATATAGTTTACACTAGACTGGTTTACATTTTACAAGTATCTGGTCAGTGTGGTATCTTCGTAGTCTGAATGTCATCAGCACCATTACTGTCCCAGTTCCAGTGCCTGTGAGTATTCAAAAGTCAATTGAGAAACTATAACATCCATCTTAGATCAGACAGATATTTGCAATGGCTGTTGTGTACTCCACAGATGTGGAATGGGTGTTGCTTACTCCATAGCTTAAAGTAATATGATGTTAACTTAAGTCACCTCTTTCCCACTACCTGTCTTCATTTGGAAAACATAGGGACAAGTGGGGGAGGTTTGGGGGGGGGGAGAGGGGGTTTAATGTGTTACATCCAACACATAAATTCTTGATGTTCAAAAATTCAGGTGTACACTGATGAAGTAAAATCTTGATATACTACTGTATAGGCATTAATGATAGCATTGTACATATATGGTGAGATTTGCAAAACTTGTATAATTAGCTAGGCTCAACAATTTCTGTCCACCCCAAGAGAAGAGTAAAAAAATATTTTAGTGAAAATTACAGCTTACAGTATGTGAAGGGAAAAAGCTTGGACTTTAATACTTGGAGTATAAATTTGGCTGTGCTCCACCCAGATTCTTAAAGGTCCCAGCGGGAGGGGGGGGAAGGGAGGGGTGGGAGAGAGGGGAATCTCATGAACAGGCCGATTCACAGTGACACACTCTGAAGTGAAGTGAAATTTTAATTTAATACTACTTGATATATGTATCCATTGCAATCTCTTCTTGCCAACCTAAGAGTTAAGATCTGTTTATTGAATATTTAATTACCAAGTGATCTAGATCTGCAACATGCGCGCATGATGACAAACATTAGCCGTTGGCGACAAAACCTGACGTGTTCGTGAATTTAAAATTGCTTTGAAATATTTGATGAACTTGATTTTGAATAATCGCTTAATATAGCGATTAATAGTCCTCCTCCACCTTGGTTTTCATCCTGCCACAACACAGTTCCCTTCCCCCACCCCCCCCACCCCATCCTTCCCAACACTCAAGATATGGCTGCCTTTTTACTGTATTAAACTAAGAAGAAATTATTTTCGCAGATTCGTTACTTTGCATCATTGAGCAGCTAAAATGAAGTATGATTAACTGTCTCCATGGTAACTGCACTTAATTTTTGATATTGATTTACAAAGATTATTCAAGAGCATGATTTTTTTTCTTCCAGAAAGGAATATTATTAAGCCTGTATAGATATGCTCAAGACAAAAGAACTCTGTTATCCAATTTAATGTGGTCTCATGGAAGCAGCTTTTGCATTAAATTTGCCAATTTCCGGCAATTTTTAACCAACTTTTTCTGAGAAATAATCAAAGTGAAGCTGCATTTGATTAAAATCTTAGGGACTCATCTCGCTCTCTGCACCAATTGAAGGTTCATTTATGAGCAGAATTTGCATGCGATTCCGAGTATTTCGTCCTCAAGATACGTTTTCGTTTTAATCTTGAACTTGAAAGTTTTTTATATTTGCTGTGATGAGTTATTAACTCATTTTCATTATTACATCGACTGTAATTATAACAAACAATTACCAAGTCAAAACGCTGCTTTAGCTGTGGTAGGTATACCAGGAGGTCATAACTTGGGTGTATAAATGATAGATCAAGTGAATGCCAAATGGCCGATGTTTCCACATGTAGTTTCACTGAAAAGCCTGTCAAATAGGATTCACTTTTTGCGTCTAGTGTAGGTCCTGTAAAATTTATTGTCATCGCTGATATGAACTCATTCAAGCAAGAAATGTTCAAAATGCAGATGACAAGCCTAGGAAAGGTCAAGTAACAGATTGTACAGATGGTGCTGGCATATTCTCAAAAGTGCACAGTAATGCTTTGGTACCCTGCCATGTTTTGTTCTGAGGATGGGAGGGGAGGGGGAGGAGGGGGGGGGATTAGGCAGGGGCATGTTCAAAATCTGTAAACCAAATGGCAAAAGGTGTACAATATTCTGTTAAATCACAACGAAGGGGTTAAAAACAAGTTTGACTAATTTATAAATTAGTTCTCATTTACTCTTGATGGTTACACATCACAAAGTTCAGATTGTGATCATGGAGCCCTATTCCAATTGAAGAGTCACGGAACGTTCTCAGTTCCTCACCGCATGCCTCTAGCAATTAAAAATAGTCCACACGTTCTGGAGTATCAACAATTCCCAGACGATGAAACGCAAACGGTTTGGATGGGAAGTCATCACTCACTGACATACGGTATGAAAGCAAAGTTAATCAAAACAATTTCAGCTAAATACCTTCATTCGTAATACATGTGGGGAGTTAATACAGTATATAATACTCGTGGGGGAGTTATCAGGGGACAGTTTAATGTCTCGAGCGAAGTAGACGTGATGTGTTTATCGTTTGGTAAACAAACATGTCTAGAAATTAAGACTTGTTCATGTGTTCGTTACCTCTGTAGGCTAGTGAGCACGCGATAAATTGCGATATCCTGTAACAACAGCTCATGTTGAAGTACATTATAAATATATCAGATACAAGCACCATGTAAATCATTATCTTAGCGCTTTCATTTTACGTTAGGTTGAGATTTCACTGGGGTGGAACCTGTATATTTTTCACAACCTGAACATTAACCTACTGTATAAAGTTGGAAACCATTTGTAACTTTTGTATAAATGTGAATATTTTTTAAAGTTTCGTGTTCAATGCAAACATAAGTCACTTAATTCACAGTGTATGTTTTGAAATGTGAGCTTCGTCGTTGAGCCTTGTGGAGATTGTAATATTTCCTGGAGAAAATTCCCTGAAAGCCCTCTGAATATGATATTATATTTCGATAGTTACTGTAAATGATAACAATTATTGTATGTATTATTCTGTTAGTTAACAAGAATTTAAAGGTTTGAAGTGTTCACGGAGGAACGGTGAATTATGCTTAAAAGTTTAAAACACTTCAAGGCCTGTTAAAGATGGAACTTTGAACACCTGAGGAAATGTCAGTTCTTTATAATATTTAGTCTTTTAATCTTTTTAATGTGATTGACTTGGCAAGTACACATTTACTGTGTGGTTGGTGAGTAGGCTCAAAATGTCTGTCGATATCTCTATCTATTGATATAGATATCTCTATCTATTGATATTGATAATAAAGATAATCTATTGATCTGGATAATCCACAAGATCCACAAGGGAAAGAAAAAGGACATCGGAAAGTAAATACCTGAATTTTTGTCTGTATCTTATGTCCAACCTTGCAAAATAATTTGATTAATTTGATTCCTACCCGCTTGCTGTTCCCCCATCTCTGGTTTTGTCCGGCAACAATATCTTATATTGGACAGATTGCTAATGTATGTATGTACAGCTTAATACTTACCCCAGTACCCACCACTATTCTGATCAAGAGGTCTTGTACAAGAATGTTACACAACCTTGAACCGATAAAACCGGCTGTTAGAACAGTAGGTTAATATGCAGTGGACAAGCGGTCTCTGGATGGCCATCACTCCATGGGGTATTGCACTCGAGGATAGCAACAACAGAATAATGCAGTGTTAAAAACAGCATTTGTTGACAGCTCTGTCAGAAATTTCTGAGATGGTTCTATCATAGGTGGTGGTACATAGCATGCAAGGGCTTCAGCTATGACACACATTCAGCGAGAAAATTGTACACATTTTCAGCTGCAGTCTCTGTCTCTAATTCTTTAACATCTATGGTAGCTTTTTCGATGTGTTTAAATAGTGCTCCGAATACCCACATGATCTACATTTGACGTATTTTCAACACAATATTTGATGCAACAACCTTAGACAAATCTGCACTAATAATGGTGCAGGTTTGATACTTATTATACAGAGTGGAATGCATCTAAAATTCACTTGTGTGGCCTTGACTGAGTTACAAAATACAATCTGTGTTTTTTTACAATATGAATAGAAATACAACATGGAAATACAATATGAATGGAAGTAAAATGAGTAAGATCTATAAAGAAGAACTTGGGGCAGCTATTCCTGCATTCTTTACAGTTGGAGGCAAGCGACAAACAATTAAGTTTATAGAGGGAAAAATGTAGAACAAACGATGTGTTATTTGATAGGAATGATGCAGACCTAAGCCTTACATGCAGTACAGTATGTGGTTTACCTTTAGCATTTGACGTTCCTTCTGCGAGCGACGTTGCTACGGTAACGTAGAACCCTTCAAGTAGGGCTCATTTTCTGATGATGCAATGATAAAATAAAACTATAAGCAGTTTTTCAAAAGTGTGTCATAATATTGCAACAGCATCGTAATAGGTTACCTACCATATAGGAGTATGCAGAACACATTAATTTCATGCTTTTCGACATTTTCTCCACCTATCTTTAGGGTCAGCTTGTTACATGGAACTAGGGACCATGATTCCCAGGTCAGGTGGCGAGTTCACATACCTCACACTGACATACGGCCATAGCCTTGGGTATCTGTATACTTGGATGGGTTTGTTCCTTACCAGGCCAGCTTCTCAAGCGATCGTGGCTTTAACCTTTGCATTCTATTTTAGGGCAATGTTACTTTCGGTAGCTCCCGGGATTTGTCAACCGTCTCTCTCTATGATTAAACCGACGGCAGCAAGTTGTCTCTGTGAGTAGAGAGGGATTAAAGCTCAAATTACTTCGCTACTCTCATAACCTCCCATGAACTTTTTTCCATCTATGTAACGGATGATAAGTAGTAAACATCTTTCGCATTACACATCTTATATAAAGTACTGTAACCCACTTCAGCCTATACTGCACCATATATATATAACACGCTTCAGCTTGCTTGTGTTTGTGATTTGTCATTAAGGTACAGTAGCTAGCAAGCAGTAAAAATCCAAACCTGGGTTGGGTTGTTCACATTTTACATCCATTGCAGTAACTATAGCTAACAGACTTATCACTTCCATCCAGCATAAAACAGTGGCAGATTTGACCAAAAGTGCAGATTATAGAGCAAAAAAATTGTGGCCTTCTACTTATGGCATTCCTTATCCATTCCATCCTATCTTCCTCAATTTTCTCTTATTAGTCTTAGCCTCATATACTCGGTGGTGGTGGGACATGTGGTCCATGGATGCTTCTACATGGGTGCCTTTCTTCCTTGCTTTCTGGCAGCCTTGCTCAAAGTTTTCAGCAGTGCTTTTCTAATTTAGAAAGCTTAAGTTTTGGTTCCGATGCTTTGCATCCATTTGAACCTATGCAGTCAAGTTGGCGGGTGTACAGTATGTGCTTGTGTGCGTATGCGTGTGTGTATTTGATTCCCTAGCTTGTAAACACTGTATCTCAAGAAGGAAATATGTGATTGATGTCATACTTGGTATGTACGTTCGTCAGGGTCAGTTGATGATCCCTATTGTTTTTGGTGCGGCTGTCATGCATATTAAGGAGTGGGAGGGGCTTAATATGTAAAATTCTGATAATGTCAATATTTCTTCAACCGTATTTCTGATTAAGTTCATACTTGGTATGGTGATGACGGTGATAGTAAGTAAATGTTCTTTGCAACAACACGTTTTACCTTATTAATATTCATGATGGATGGGGTTTAATGGGAAATCTTGAAAAGTGCCTGGAAACACGATATCTCAACAAACACAAGTTGAATCAATGTCATACTTAGTAGGTAGATGACCGATGATGAAAAGATGTGCCATTTTGTTTTTTGGCTCCCATCTCATGAATATAAATGAGTGGGCAGGGCTTAACATAAAATTCTTAAAATGTCACTATCACTTCCAAATGTTTGTCCGATTTAGTTCATACGTGGTATGATGATGTAACTACATAGTATGTACATGTTCTTTGCACCAACAATATTAACTTTAGTAATATTCATGAGTGGCTGGAACTTAATTGAAAATCATCAAAAAAACAGCTCGTAAACAGGATATCTCCACAAACCCAAGTTGACTAAATGTCATACTTGGTAGGTAGATGACCTACAATGAGTATATGTGCCATAATGTTTCTGGCTCCCATCTGCATGAACATTAATGAGTGGGCAGGACTTACCATGAAATTCTTAAAATGTCAATTTCGCTGCAACCGTATGTCTGATGTAGTTCATACGTGGTATGGTGATGTGACTACATAGTACATGTCCTTTCAACAACAACTTTTACCTCACAAATATTCATTGTGGTTGGAGATTAATATGGGAAATTGTCAAAAACAGCTTGTAAACATGATATCTCAACAACCACAGGCTTTATACGAATGAACTTGAATAATACAATCTTAAGTATCTATGCAGTACATGCTTATGAGATTAAATTTAACCTCATAAATATTCATGCATTCATCTGTTTTTTTACATTATGTCACTAAATAGACTTTGTCAACATGATAACCAATTCCTGGTACCTTCCATTATATGTTGCTGCATTGATAGAAGATCACTCATTGGTGTGCACAGCTTCATGAATATTCACATGTACATGGCTTACTATGTACACTGAATATATTTGGGCATCGGAACCACTAAACGTTTTTCGTTCTCTGGTTACACCATGCTGTATCTTCTAAAATCCTGGCAGCCATTACAACATGGCTTATAATACAGAACATAAAATTTGGCCATCTTGAAAAAAATTTGCTTGTCTTTAACTTATTCAGCAGTACCGTCGTTGTGGAAATACACATATTTTTTAAGCTAGAAGTAATTTTGGGATTCAGGAAATTAAAAGAAAGTCTCCGCCTTACTTAAGAATTGGAAAAGTTTACTAATAGGAGATGAGAGTGTAGGCTGTCACCAAAGCATAGAGCTTTTCAGGTTCCTGAGTTAAAGGATATCATGCTGTATGTCGTAGACTGTCGCCAAC
>KN887829.1:37020-51694 GCA_000934455.1 Apostichopus parvimensis | reverse complement strand
GGGTGCTCACCCTTCACTGCGACTGCCCCATGTTTTGATGTAAGAAGAAGTAATTTGAATGTCGTGAATGAAACACACTGCCATAATGATAATATAAAGATGATGATATATCATTCTTACCATTGGATGGGTCATCAGTTGAGTTGTTACCTTGAGTTGACGAAATAAGACTAGATTGGCACTTGACATGAAGATAAAGTTTATTCTCTGCTGGTTGACCAGCACTGTCTATCCATTTACACTCGTTAAGGTGATCCTCGGAACCAGAACAAGATGGGTACTGTGGAAGACATTCGTAGAGATGAAAGATCAGTGGTACCTCGGCACTGAATGAGTGTTCTCCTTGGCCCTGACCTAACTGATTGCACAATGCAGTTGTTGCCAATTTATTCCAGGTTTCATCGCACAGTGTGTGCCAACTATTCTCAAAGTAAATCAAGACAAGGTTTCCAATCTCCATGGTAGTTGTTGAGTTCTCCGCTGTGACAACATCATAATCTGAGGCAAAAATTGAAAAGGAAGGGGGGGGAGGGGAAAAACATTATAGTAAACGTATACGTCATTGGTCAATAAAATTTGCATTCGCAAAGTATAAAAGATCTTGACGGCATCTGTATTTTTATAGAACTTTGAGGACTGAAAACTGTTTCTTTTCTTTCTTTCTTCTTCTTCTTTTCGCAACTTATTTACGAAATGAAACTCTGGTTGTGACGCCATGTCACTAAGCCAGTCATCTTCCTTCAAAATCAGAACTGATATAACAAAGAAGAAGAGTCCATATAAAGAAAGTTTAGATACTAACAACTTGTTCTCATTCTAAATGTTTTACAAAGAAACTACTACGCTCTATCGGCTGGAGTAGGTCCATGTTTGCTTACATTTTGAAATGTAATAAAGGTTTTGGTTTAAGAAACCGTTAAGTTAGCCATTTTGCAACATATCTTTGTAGCGTTGTATATATTGTGAGTTTGAAATGGTTTCTCATGCCTCCCCAAAAAAGGAAAGATCTTTTAGTTTTTTTCTTAATTTTCCTGCCACCTTCAGTAACTTAACATCAACAAGGATGCAAGGGTCAACCTCACACCATACCTTGGTAATTAACATCGGGAGTGCAACGTAGGGTGACATCTTGGGAATGGTGACAAGCGCCAATGTTCACCAAGGACAAATTGCAGTCAGAGAGGTGCGATTCGTCACCGTTACAAACGGCACTGTCATAAACGATCGGAAGACTAAAATCTGGAGATAGGGGGAAGAGGTGGGCTAACGGGGGACCCATCGAGAGTTGATGACAGGCAACCGCTGCAGCTTCCCAGGTCCAAAAGTTGTTGCAAAGGGTACCCCACTGAGAAGGGCGATATTCAATTTCCAAACGACCATCCCAAACAGTGTCTCCTTCTGACAGTCTGATACCTGAATATCAGAGAGAGAAAAAAATATCATGAGAGAAAAAAATTAATTTGTAATGTACAGCTGCAATGAGCCAGGGTTTGTTTAACTTTAAACAGTTCATTTGGAGTACATGCTGACTTTGCAACATTTTACAAGTATAAGTGGAATTTTATATGCATCACTAAATATGGAGTGGAACTACATTACCTATGTGGTAAGGTTGTATTGTATATATAGATAAAAGTTAATCAATCAAACATGCCTTGCAGTCATTCCTAGTAAACCAATAGCTGTAGTAAAGCTGGTAGGCTGCATCAACCAGCGTTTAGCCTAGAACGGATCAGCACTGTTTAAATTCTGATACCTTTCCGACCAGAATTGTTTGAATTTTGACATAATGACCCAAATTAGCCAGTACACCGGAAACTGGTGACTACAACTCAACTCAATTATACTAGCTATGTAACTTGCTTACTTGCTATATCTAAAGTGAAATGGTACTGAGTCAGTAACTACTGACTACAACCTACAATCAATAATGAGGTAAATGATACATTAGTGTATTTTAATACACGTGAATAATTACACGTGAATAACCCAGGGAATAATTTAGTGTACAAAGTTTGTGTAGCAGTTTTGAAGGCTCTAAACATTGTCTATTATGTAATTCTTGTACAGCAATCTGTACATATTGCAATGGGATCACAGTTAAATTATTTCCCCAGTAGCTGCCATAAAAAATCATGCGTATCATATACTGCACTAAAAAGTAAAATAATGGTCACCCATGCTCAAACTTCAACAAGCTAACTGACATTACCCCTTTATGAACTGTCTACATTTCCAACACACTTTTAATATGGGAAAGATTTTGGAGGGTGGAAGCATCAAAGAAAATACTGTTGGTATGTTCTGGCAAAATGCTGTGGCCAATACTGATGACCTTTGAAATGCCATAATCATCATCACCAGATACTCACCACTTTGCCATACTTGGCTTTCCGTCACACGACACTTTAAGGATGTCAGAAACAGGAACTGCAGAATCGGCTTGATTAAACGGGATGGACGGAACACATTCCACATGGTAGCTGGCACCCACCTCTCTGCTACTATGAGATTCATCTTCATGTCAACTTGTTTGTGGATTAGTCACATCATAGCTCTCAGTGACCTTTTGGTGCATGTACAGTACTGTATGCTCAATAATTATCACTGCATCGTTCTAAACATTTGGGTATTGGTGATATCCCATGGACAAACCTTTCAGTGTGCTCAAACCTCTCTCATACATTAAACTCCTGAAAAGAAGAAAGAAAAGGATTAAAGTCTGGGCAAATTGTTAAGGCATATTTCTGGCGGTCCCTCGGACAGTCAATCAGTTCGTACTTTCTTTGTTGTCTGAACAGCAAATTTTAGTTGTCCAATAAAATGTAGCAAAATAACAAAGAATGACCAATAAATGGACACTCCAGGAAAGATGTATACTTTTGGTGGTTAGAACACTAGTTTAGGCCAGAAAAAAGTGATGGGGAGTGATACAAATTTATTATTTTACCTGTTTGGGGATACTTCAGTTACAATGCAATCTGAATTTGTAGTACGTACTAGTTGTCCGCCAGACAAACTCCAGCGCTATTTTGTGGTCAGAACTGAGTTGTACACAACCCTACAGTATGGTAGCCTACAGTACAAACTTTGCTGTGTTTACAAATTAAAAAGTAACATTAAGCGGAATTGAAATTCGACACTGATCGTGAAAGTGCAATGAGTATGGAAGATGTCTCAAACTGTTTGCAGAAGTTAACCAGTATTGCTAAATGCATGGAGTAATTCACCAATGTTGTCTCAAAATACAAAATTAATTTTTTTTTCCAGTGGCAATTTTGGCTGTTTCTGTTAAGGCTTTGTAGATTCAAATTGCGATAGAAAAAGTGGTTACAATTTGACTTATGAACACTGCAAGTACAGTGTCTATCAGTGCAGCTACATATTTACAACACATCATGTGGATGTAGGGGACACACAAAATTAATGTACATCGTGATACTGATAACGAGTAACTTCCTGCTAATCCCCTGACATTTGGTCTGTGACTACCACTCTCCAGGGAGATTCACCTGTTCATGAGTAAAACTGTTTTTGCTCGTACAGTCAATGAACATGAGGCAATTGAATAATTACAGATTATAGTTATACCTAGGCCAAAGGGTTTAGGCCTAATCTATTCTTGGTACTAATTTAGAAGTCGTACCAAGAGGGCGCTCTTTTTGATGGGGTGAGCATTGTTAAATGGGGCTTGGATATTTAACCCCTTTTACTCCTTAATTCCTAACCCCTAACCCTACTTCCTAACCCTATTTCCTAACCCTAACCCTACTTCCTAACCCTAATTCCTAGCCCCTAGTAAGCTTTCCCATTCATATGGTACGGATTCTAAAGTTAGGCCCTATTCTTGTGCCAAGATTATTGGGATGACGATTTAACTTTGAATTTTGATAGCCTGTTGATAACTGTACTGTGTTAGCCTATTATTGTTAATAATGTGCAAGTAAATCGGGTGGCGGCAAAGTAACCAGTACTGATAAGTTTCACATTATAATGATGTTCTTTAGCTTTCATGCCCCGTCTCGACTGACCAAGGCGATACAACCATCGGGTTGACGTTGACTAAACCTAGGTAACTTTACTGTTCAGTGTAAGCCTATAGTAACTTGGACTAACGGTAAACCTAGGCCCCGGACATTATACAGTACTAGATCCGCGAATTCGAAAAAGAAACAACCACTTGTCTACAAGTGTTGGCCTAAATTATTCAATAGTTTATAGTTCGTGTAATTAATGGAATATTGATGGAAATCACAGAGTAAATTCAGTTTTCATACTACCTTTGCGAGTGCATTATCGGGAACTTCCCCATTCATTAGGACTCCGTGTTTTCAATGGCAGCTAACGAATTAATCTGTCGGAAGCTAGCAGCAAGTAACAGCGGACAATTACGTATAGTACTAACACGCATGGTATATGAAGATAACGAAAATGAAACTAATACACATCAACAGTGTACAACAACTGAGTCCAAACAGGACATAAAGTCAAATGACTAAGTGATTCCTTGCTAATATGAGAATAAACTTTGGATACAAGATTTTCTAACGATCTGAATTGCTGAGCAGAATTGACAAGCCTTGCAGACTTGATTTATTCATACCTATGCAAAGAGGGTCAAGCAACTTCACTTCTGCATAATCAGACTTATTCTGAATGTAACCTGTAATTAACATTTAACCTCTGCGGAAACTGTAGACATGTATTTAGCAAGGGTTATGTACATAACAAGTTTGAAATTCAAGCAATTACTTCTGAAGTTAGCTCATTTTTAAATTTATCAGACTTTGACATCTGTTGACCTTAAACGACCTTTGACCTCCATGAAAAACAATAGTGATCATCATGCTCACCAAGGGCTACCAACAAGTTTAGAGTTCAAGCAACTTTAACATCTTGAGAAACCGTGTTTACAAGGTTTTCAGCCTTTGACCTCTGGTGACATGTATGAAAAAGAATAGAGAACATCTAATCACTAAGGGTTACCGGTAAACATGCCAAGTTTGAAGTTCAATCAACTTTCACTTAATGAGATATTGTGGTTGCAAGGTTTTTAGACCACACATGACCTTTGACCTCCATGAAAAACAATAGAGATAATCTACTTACCAATTAGGGCTCCCTACATACCAAGTTTCAAGTTCAGGCAACTTTTGGTTCTTGAGATATCGTGTTTACAAGCCAAGGCGTTAAATACACACACACACACACTCCACCACAATCTCATATATTCCTTTGGCCTTCGGCAAGGAATAAAAAATGAGCAACTTAATTATTAGAGACATGGCATAATCCATATGTTGGCTTTTAACATGACAATATATAGGTCATATTAATCATAATTAACAATTTACAACTATTTAAAATTCGAAAATCACAATAAATCAGATCGAGATCACTTCCAAAAATATGGATTTATTCTTCCAAATTATATTATTCAAGTTTACGAGGCATTTGAGGAGCGAGAATAGTACCAGAAAAGAGATGACAAACTCTTCTTTCACGTGGTACCTGCCCACTGTTGGTAACAATCTTACTTCTTGACCAAAAATGGTCCCTAAACATTTTGGCTCTATTTCGCATTCGATCGCGAAGTTCTTACTTAAGCAAAGAGACACTTCCAAACTATCATGGAGTTTTTCTTCTTGATTGAATAATTCGAGTTAGAGAGGGCTTTGGAAGGGCTGGAAGGGTACCATAAAAGAGAAAAGACACTCCTCTTTTACGTTGCATTTGTTTTCTATTGGTAACAAAACTTAGTTCTTGATCAAACAAGACCATAAACAGGCCGCTATTTCAAATCGAAAACATCAATTAAAAAAAAACCTCTACAAAATGTATTACTACTACAAAATTCCCCCGGGGGAGCGGCTGAAAAGGGAAAAGTAGTCATGATTTTTCACGAATTGAAATAATTTTTAGAATGCCATCACCGTTTACTGTTGGAGTTATTAGGAATCTCAAAACACTCTATATAACTTGAGTTTTAAAAATGTTTATAACTAAAACAATTTCCCTCAGTGTTGGTAGTTATATTCAATGAACAGATTATACCTTATGCTTTAACCAAGCGTATCAGATATAAGATTGGATCACGGTGTTTATGGCCATTTCTCGCAGACTAGCTTGACAATGATCGTTGTCTTATACCACAGGAAAGAGAAATGTTTGAACTTTACTGTACCGGGTAGTATTGTGAGCTCTCAACTCGCTCCACAACTCCAGTTTCACCTTTTCTATTATGGAATATCTTCAGCATTCTTCGGCAGTTAACAGCATGTCAATTATTGGAGGTTATTTTGATTCTAAACATAATTTGTTGACTATTAAATTTATAACACACGAAAGCGGAATATCTTAACTTCACACTGGTACTGTTTTGGGCTCTGATTCCCCTACATAACTCGAATCATGAACCTTCAAATAAGACAGTAAAAGTCAGATATTGTCAGTAGAAGCCTTCGTGCCGTCGGGCCCTTGTACAGACATCCAGGGAGTCCGTTATTGCATAGTCTGTCATACCATGGAGTCTCTTCTAACTCCATGGTCATATTCACGTTGACTGAGCCGATGCCTTGTGACATTTTGGTGCTCAAGGACAAACCGTGACCATTGCGTTCCCGAATGCGGGCGTGTGTAGGTGTGATGAGAGTGTTGCCGGAGTTTTAGAGGGGTACGGAAAAGGGCCTGATATAAATGAGCGGCCCGCGAAATATGGGATAAAGAAATGTGTATTCTCAAAATAAACTGAACTTGAGAAAATTGAAGTGTGTGAAAACGGCGCCAGTGACAATAATGCCATTGGAGGGGAGGTGACCATGCAGCTGGCTTTTGGCATATCTGGGCATGCATATATGTTCAAGACATGTGTAATCATAACTATTACTTCCCTATGCATATTAAGTGAGCCCTGGAGGCCTATTGTTTTTGGTTCGGAGGTTATAGGTCATTTGAGCAGAACATTTTGAAATTCGGGCCAATATATAAATTAAGGCAGTCAATTTCAAAATAGTCGTCGTGTGCACTCATTGCTTGTTCAGTCAAGCCAGCTGCCACATTGCCCCAGCTGAACAAGACCCACCTTGATTCAACCACAGTGACCTAGTTTTGATAGCTGTCACATGACCCATTTTCTTACAACTGACATACAAAACAAATCTTTGTATGTTAAAACTGCAACTTGTGCCTTCGTGGAACACAATTCAATAGATAAATATATATAAATTAATTGTTTTTGGATATATATCTTATTCAATGCTTATATGTCTTTACGATAGCCAAGATATAAAGTTACTTATTAATTGATAGAATATGTTCTCATATATTAAATGGAATACAAATGATTTCATATGGAAAATACAAAATTTGTGCTACACAAATGCAAGTGATTATTAGTTAGCTATTTCTGTCACCGACCAAAACTACATATAAAATTGGATGTCATACTATATAAGGCAAAACACCATTAAGACATGCTTATAGAATACTATGAAAAATGAGTCACAGAAGTCTTCACAGTATCAAAACTATAGATTTTAACTTTTAAAATACAGTGTAAAAGTAGTACTGAGTTAAAGGAACTAAATAGTTTGTTTTCTACGTGATATGTAAATGCCTGGTTATTTCTTTTATTATTATTATTTTGTATTTGGTTATATAAAGAAATACCAAAAGTAGTATTGATTTCCCTTGAACACCATAAAGACCTTTCACCAGGCTTCAATGTTGCAGTCTACCCACAAGATCTGTAATTCATAACCAGTACCAAAAACTACCTGAGCAACATGGAAATCATCATGGTCTTGTGGGTAAGCTTTAAGTTCATTTGTAACTTGCTTGATCAAATTGGTCTAAATTGCGAAAATAACTAGGCCAAAAATGTTTTCCTTTATCGGACATTGTGGAACTTATTTTTGACACATTTAATACGATAACTCCCCACCCCCCACTCCTTACCTCCCTCCGCCAACTACAGCGCCACCCATTTGTTACTGGTCTGATTGCTGCTAACTAACTGTGTAGGTTGTCTTTGGTTTATGATGGATTCATCCTATGCAGTTACAAACCTTGACATATCTACTTATCGAAACATTTGGCAATTTTGGAATTAAAACAAATTGAAAAAGATTACAGCCGACAAATACAACAGCCTGTCAGATATCTTAATCCCTTCCATTTAAATTCAATATCTGTAGTGGTCGGGTTTGAACGGCCCGTCTGGATTAAGTCCAAGATTATTTGCCTGAGCATCTGTCAATTTGGTCAGTTTTACACCAAGGTGATCTAGATGAGCTGCAGCGACCTCCTCATCTAGCTGAAAAGGAAAAAAACCGAGAAAGATAAAAACATAGTTATCATTTTTTATCCTTTATTCACAGATACTAAACAGGAGTAGCTTCAGGCAAATTTCTATTTCAGATGCAAGCAAAAGAATAGCAGTCAATACAGGTGTAATAGACACTTTTGAAATTAAAAAAAAATGGTTTTCTATAAATAACTCAAGCAGCAACATTAATATATGCAAACACAGCACTTTGTAGACACAAAATCATAACTAATACATACAAAGGTTTGACTTTTTCAAATGGAAACTAAAACGGAATGTAATAATAAATAAAAAAATCAAAAAAACAATCAAGATACAGACTGCAATTAGGGTGTGGTTTTGACGAAGAAATGCAGAAAATTCCCAGCAATTTTGCTAAACAATGAACTGTGGCCACTGGAATATTTCTCTAACAGGAACTTCTGATAGCCATTGAATTGAACTTTCATGCTCAATATAATTTTAAATAAACTTTGAGACCTGCAGAATTCAGACTTCAAGTCACACTAACTATATAATAATCACAGCTTTCTAAAATATGAAACACTGTATTTCTAAGCTTATACCTTCTTTGGCAGTCGGTAAACCCCGACAGGGTACTGTTCTGGTCTTGTCCATAGCTCTATCTGTGCCAGGACTTGGTTTGTAAATGACGTTGACATGACAAAGCTTGGGTGGCCTGAAGCACATCCTAGGTTCACTGTGCCTCCTTCTGCTAAGACAATAACATGCCTGCCATTGGAAAGTTTGAATCTATCCACCTGAAGGAAGGAAATTTGTGGGTTTCAGCATTATTTTGGTGCACTTAATTTTTAATTGCCTATCTTTTAAACGAGGCTAATAAGATGATGTTGGCTAAAAATATTTTACAAAAGTGGCCTCATAAGAAGAAGTCCTGCACTCGGTTAATAATCTGCTGCACAAAAGATTACAGACAATGTAGTGGTAGCACAACAGACAAACTGTTCCCCACCTCCTCCCCTTGTTTTGTCATTTTGCTGATATTTTCATGATGATTTTCACACTGTTATCTGTACAATATCCCAGCCCATCATATCTCATCTATATGCTATCTGAAGATTCTACTCACCTGTGGTTTAATGGTATCCCTCTCTGCATTCTCTCTCAGCCACTTCATGTCAATCTCAGAGTCAAAATGGCCGATGTTACAGACGATTGCATTGTCCGGCATGGCAAGCATGTGTTGGCCCGTTATGATACGGGGACATCCTGTGGTGGTCACAAAGATCTGGCCTTGTGGGGCTACCTCAGCCATCGGGAGAACTTCATGACCTGTTAAATGAAACCAGAACACGATAATTGCGTTGATGTTTCTTTGACATAATTTGGTAATCTTCTGAGTATGCAGACATCAAACTCGTAATGAGGAATTTTGGACAGAGGCCAGGAGTGAGCCAACCTGACAAATTTCAGACTGACCTGCAGTGTGTATCAGAGGTATAATGATACCAAACTCAACTCAACTCATATCTAAATGGCTCCTCCCTCTCTCATATTCAACAAGTACCCCCTCCTAAACCACTAACAGTACAACTGCAGAGAGGTAGGCATGCCTTTAATAGTCCCTTGGGGTGTACTAAGTGGGTAACTAACTCTCTAATGACTACTGTAGCTGCTTCAGTTGGATAATATATGACAGACTACAAACAAATAGCCTGGACATTTCCCCATGTACCAGTATCTTCCTCTGAATGTACCTTCCATTGCAGCCTGCAGGGCATTGATTGGGTCTACCTCCGTAATGACCACCCGTGAACCGCAGGCTTTCAAAGCTTGAGCTGATCCTTTGCCGACGTCCCCGTACCCCGCTACAACGCATAATTTTCCCGCCAGCATGATGTCTGTCGCCCTCTTAATGCCATCTACCAAGGACTCTTTACATCCATACAGGTTATCAAACTTTGTCTGCAAATAGGATTATAAAATATTGTTGAAAAAAAAAAAAAAAAATCGGTTGGTGATGTAATTCATAATTCAGAAGTTAGAACAACCTTAGTTTTACCTAAAGTGATGCATTTGCATTTTAGTCTCTGGGAGGCAAAATTCTCACCTTCGTCACAGAGTCGTTTATATTAATCGCTGGCACTTTTAATCGACCTTCCCTCAAGAGTCTATTCAGATTGCACACCCCAGTAGTCGTCTCTTCTGATATGCCTCTCACTCCTGAAAGATGAAGAACAAGGAGACAGGTAAACCCTACTACCATCATTAACCAACTCTGTGATAAAGCTCTATCATCACCATTCGGGAGCTATGAGAATTTGAAGCTTCATAACATGCAGTGCATTCTAATAAAAAATGAAAAAAAAACTGCAAAATCATGTTTACAGTTTAAAGGGTGTGAAGACTCGCGCAAAAAGAAACGTCTAATGCCGGTAATCTGACCTAGTTTGGAATGAGGTGTAACAGAAGTGTAAGACACCACCATCGATCCCAGAAAATACACACACAGCTTGCTACCATCGTAATTAGACACTAGTGTACAGTCAGTACATACAGCTGCGGTCAATACCCACAGCACAGTGTACAAACGATACAGCGATGGACATCTCAGGTCCAGCTAAAGATAACAAGGTATCACGTTTCATTACTGTCTGCATTTTGTAGCGACAAGCAGAAAACTTCACTTGCAAGCAACGGAAAGTTAACTTTTTCAGAGCGCGGCACGCAGTTTGGGGCGAGTCTTCAATGCCTTTAATATATAAATTTAAATATTTACCACTGATTAAATCTGGATGTTTTTCATGCACCCAGTTGGTCAGGTCCCCTCCGTCATCGAGGATCATATTAAGAGGTTGGCCATCGGGGAAGATGACCGTCTCTTCCATACACCACCAGTACTCTTCGTCTGTTTCTCCTTTCCATCCAAAGACACCGGTATCATTCTGAGCCAGGGCTGCCATGGCATGGTCTTGCGTGGAGAAGATGTTACATCCACAGAATTGAACCTTTAAGTGGGAAGTAAAATCAACTTTAGTTTCTTTAACTGATTGAAAAGAAACACAAAGACACAGTTTCCTACAATCCTACTTGCACTCTGGCAAGTTTTGCCATATAATTGGTGCCAAAGTTTTCAAAAGTAGCTGTCCTCTAAAGAAAGGGGTGTTAGCTCAGTGGTTGTCGTCCAGTTACAGAGTTGTTGACAATTGACAATTCATAATCATGGACGTTAAATATGAATGTAAGAGACTGACTTCGGTCAGCTTGCGGCTTTGATAAGCCAATGAGGCTTCTTCGCGAGTTCCTGCTTGCAGGAGGATTTAAAAATGCATACATACATACAAACCTACTAAAAATCATTTCAAAATGTAGAACGGACAGGATGTGAACAAAGCAATAAATGTATCAATAGTTATCGTTTTCTTTTATATTCTCAACATGGCAAACAACTCTTATGTCTATATCACTATACTACCTTTCTTGCGTTCATTAGGGTACATCGTCAAGCAAAACCCTTTTTTCTTCTTCTGGGGAAGTAGGAAATGGACAGAGGGAGCGCTGCAATACCAACTTTGGTTCGAGGAGGATGCTAGGGTCACCTTTAGTGCATTCCAAGACCCTACCCGCCCCATTCTCCTCCAACTAATTTTCTGTGACTCAAAGTAATCCACTCGTAAGTGAAATGGAATTGACCTTTACCAGCAAACTTCTTATACCTGGCTAACAGGTTTGGAAAAGTACTTGTTTCTTAAACTGAAGATATTTCAACGAAAACAATCATTCATGTACAGTACCTGCTTTAGACAAACTCATTTAACTTTGAGATCGTTGTTTGCATATACAAGTACAGAGTGAGATTATCAACCTGATATGCTAAATATTTGAAGATGAACAGATCCACTGATAGAAACTGGATCAAGTTCTCCATAATCATTTACATTGAAAGTGTTCCTATAATACCTCGGCGCCCAATTCTTGCAGAGTTTCCATGAGTACGGCTGTTTGGATGGTAAGATGAAGACAACCAGCGATCCGTGCTCCTTTCAACGGTTTGCTGGGGCCGTATAATTTCCTCACCATCATCAGCCCGGGCATTTCATACTCTGCGAGAGAGATCTCCAATCGCCCAAAATCAGCTTGGGACAAGTCAGCTAAGTTTCAGAGAACAATAGAGAGTTCAAATTCAGGGGTCAGATTCAAAAGACAAAAAAAAGAAGAAGAAGAAAACTGCAAAGTTCTATATATCAGACATTGTGCATATGATTAAGATCAGTAGGAAGCTGACTTTGCCAATAATCATTCAAAGTTCAGAGGACTTGGATGTGAGGAGACAGGTAAGCATGAAATATTTCAGTTAAGTCCCCCCCTCCCCCACCCCAAAAACAAATCACTTGTAAAATGCTGAAAGTACCTACTGTAGGCTGGACCGGATAGACAAAACAGTGGTATGCATGGTCTTGGCATTTGGTAGCAATGTTGTCCACAATTAACAGTTTACTATACATACAGTATATACAGTGTAGCAGCAGATAAATTAATCACCATCACTGTTTTTAGTTAACTTGAGTGCCCTGTATATAAACCACTTACTGTTAGCATGCTAAGTCATTACCACACATGTACTGTACCATTGAACACATGTTGTACTGATTATATATTTCCTTAATTTGACCCAAGAATTAATTGTAGACATTGAAGTCTGTTACTCTTAAATGTGAACTCTACTGTAGCTCCAAGATAGTCAGCCAAACTAGTTCATTATACGGTCGTTGAGTATGGTAATAGCCTACTGAGGCCTTGTGATTTGAAAGAGTCATGGTGGCATGACTTGGTCGTAATATATTCCACTGGCTGAAAGTTTGCAATCCCAGTAAAACAAGTCAAAAATTGTCAGTCTAGACATCATGTATATATTGGTAATTGCTGCTGGGCCAGCAGAAAGGAGGGAGGAGGGGGAAGGGGGGGGGGATTGGCTTTATTTCCTAATTGTGTGAGAAAAACTGACATCCCTGAAGTAAAATGAAAGATGTTAAATATTGTTTAGTTACATCAGATCCTACAAATTATGTTTAATCAGTGTTAAATCAATGTGATCCCCCCACCCCTTACTCTCCTTCCCCCACCAAAGACAAGGAGAAAAGAAAATTTAGTGACAACTAAACTGCCAATGCATCAGTCAAATGTAATAAAGGATTCATGTTCCCCTACTACAAGTCAATTATTTTTAAAGAGTAGGGCATACATAACCCCCCCTCCCCACCAAGTTCAGGGACTTAATCTGTCATTTGAGGCATCCTTTAAATTAACATCAATGGGTTCCAATGGTGCTTTCTTCTTTCCTATCAGGTTCACCTATCAACAAGTTTACTGTTTTATAGGGTCGGGCATAACACCCGCCCAAATTCTTCCGACACCTAAACCATTGAACAGCATCTTTTGAAATAACATCAATAGGTTCCACGGATGGGCTCATCTTACCTTTCTTGTTCGCCTATCACAAGTTTACTTTTTTTATGGGGCAGGTTATAACACCCCTAAATTATAGGCACACATAAACCACCAAAGCATCCTTTTAATGTAACATCAATGGGTTACAATGGTGGCTTCCTTTTCCATTTCATGTTCCACTATCATAAGTTTACATATTATACTAAAATAATCATAAAACAAATGTGACATCCAGAATTGTTGATAACTAATAAATCACTCAGAGTTATTTTCATTTTAGCAGTTATGAACCTTGAACTCAACTGACAGTTAGAAATATAAAACATTTTGATAGGTATTATTTGATTGATGTTCTAGGGAATCATGATAACCTGAGAGCAAAATCTGAAAGGAAATTATCTTAAATTACTTGCAGGCCCTGTGAGCATACATCATGGACTGGGGAAACTATGTTTGGCTTGCAGTGCTTAATTGAGAAAAAAGTGAATGATTTATTTATCCATAATCTGTAATACAATCTACTGTAATATATTACAAATCTTACATTCAATACTTTATATTACATTATGCAGTCTGCTTTGCCAATTTGCAAAGCTGAATTTTCTGTATTATTACCATTAACTAGTGTTTAAACACTAGTTACTAGTTAATGGTAATGATACGGAAAATTGATTGTTCCACAAATGGCCCACTTATCAGCCATCCAGTGATTGGGTAGCGTTTAGCTAGTGAGAACTTCTATCTAGATTTAAATTTAAATGAAATGGGGGTGTAGGCAGTGTTTTACACTATCTAACGCAACGTGGTCGCCAAGAACCTGAAGTATTTTTAAGGGAGGGCCCGAGGAACATGAGCTTATAGCATGCTCCTCATGGTGAAACATAATTGCACCTATTAGGTGAATTGAGTGTACTGTTAATAGTAGGAGAGACTAGCGTA
>KN887829.1:20722-36835 GCA_000934455.1 Apostichopus parvimensis | reverse complement strand
GTGTGAACCTTGAGAGTCAGCTGATTCTTCGTTAGTACGAAACCTTGAGTTAACAAGTAAATCTTTGAGGTTTTGGGCCCTTTTGTAGGCTAGAATTGGTTCTTTTGGAAACAGTTTGGATAATTCCGTTGCGAGATTAAGTGCCAATGTTTCAAAAGCGCTTTTTTCAAATGCGTTTGTAAACCCTTTTCACTTTTTGTTTTACATGATAAAGCGGATTCTCATTTTTCTTTTTAGAAGAAACGATTAACGCCGGTCATCTGACCTAGTTTCGAATGTGCTGCAGTAGAATTGTTAGACACCACCATCGATCCCAGAAAATACACACACAGCTTATTACCGTCGATAATTAAACACTAGTGTACAGTCAATACATGCAGCAACGGTCAATACCCACAACACAGTGTACATATAGCAGCGATGGACATCTCAGCAGGGAGTTGTTATGGAACTCCCTGATCTCAGGTCCAGATAAAACATAACAAGGTATCACGTTTCATTACTGTGTGCGCATTTTGTAGCTACAAGAAGAAAACTTCACTTGCAAGCAACAGAAAGTTAACTTTTTCAGATAGCCGCACGCGGTTTGGGGCGAGTCTTCAATGCCTTTAAGATAGAGACCACATTACTTTTGTGATTTAGTGTGTAAGTCAATGGGGCTTTTAATAGGCACATGCTACCTTGTGTGAACATTGGGATGAACATTTAAATGGCTGTTCTGGCTAATTTAATACTTACCTAGGACTTACAAGTTAGGATTCTAAATGATCTTTTTAGTTGAGCTAAGTAAGGTATGCAAAGAAGTAAGATCATATGTGTGTACTGGCTCAGGAAGCATTTATATGATGCAATGTTACTTCCAATGTATTAAATTTTGCCTGAGTGACGCTTAAACTAAAGTTAACCTATGCCTACAGTGTGGTGCAAAACAGGACTCTAGTCAATTTTGGTAAACGTTTGCCTTACTATCCTAATCCTATGGCCTAAATTATAATTAGGCCTAAGTTAAGTAGACATGGCCTGCGGCGTAGGCCTAACATTATGCCTCGACGGTAAGTCAAACTTCAATTCAAAGAAACTACAGGCCATAGCTCACCAACTTTGTACATTAATTTCTTTTCTGACATTTCGACGGCAACGGTTGATCACTGCTTACATCAACGAGATTCACAGTGCGCTTAGTTTGCAAATGCCAAAATTTTTGAGGGTCAAAAAATCTGCACAGACCCGTAACACTATAGTGCGTAAGGAGGCCTCAGGTGACAGGTCAGTTGTGGCAAAGAATATCTTTGTTTGTTGGAACTCGTCACGTCCATGTTGTCATGTTAAGACTATAGTATGAACAGTCTAGTGTACCTTTCACAAAGCTATTTTCCCGTATCTATTTGCTGTACTGCCCAGAGAAAGCCCCCGACAACGCTTTCGATTGATACTAGTTTGTATCGGACAGATCCTCGGGCATGCAGTGGGCAAGCACATCGTATAGGCAGAAATGGACTCGGAGGCACGTACAGTTTGCATGCGAGAAAAAGAGTATTACAAACGACTTGGCCAAGACTAGTCAGTCCATGTGGAAAGTTGCTCTAGTTAAAAGGTCAAAGGTTTAAACTTTAATCAGATTGGGAAACAATGTTTGTGATAGGCTCAAAGTTGAAACAAAGAAAGTGTCCAACACCAAATGTCCGATGATTTAAAGTTGTTCTTACCACCCAACTACAATGTTCAGTACAACGACTGTTTTAGATTCTACAAAAATACAAAACTCTTAATAATGGAAAATACTGGCCGGGTACGTGCGGGACGTTTGTAAAATAACAAGATTTGCAGCCATGTTATTACCATAGGCGTAGGAGCCGGGGGGGGGGGGAGCTGGGGGGCTGCAGCCCCCCAACCAAATATATTTGAACAAATTCGGGCAATGTGTTAGAATTTTTCGGGCACCTACTGAAAGAAATGTAATTTGAAATGTGTTTTTCAATGGTTAAACTTATATTATTATTTTCATTATTATTGTACCGACTTCCCCAATAATTTTAACCAATATGGAAGGATTATAACACGGCAAACGATTGTATGTTATTGGCATGCGATGTTATAACCGATTCATGCCTATATGATATGCACATTCTCATGTTAAACGGAGCGCGCAAATTTTTGGTTTTATTTTTCGGGCAAGTCGTTACAGCCCCCCCCCCCCCAATCAAATTGGTCTCCTACGCCTATGGTTATTACTGACCGCAACGAAAGACTTTGAATGAACCCAGGAATAGCTTTTTCTGAGAGCATTAAGACGATTCTAGCTGCGACAGACAGTGGTGTTCACAGTCGGGAGAAAATGTTTTTTGTTGAGGGTTTTTAAATTTAGTTGGAGATGAATTAGACCTCTGCGTCTGATGTACCACCCATGTTCAAACTAACGAAAGGATCAAGTATCGGTATCAGCTAACCATAGATCTAATATATAGTCCATATATGTCTCAGAATGCACCATTTGAAGTCCACAACATTAAGAACATCAAGGCCACCCTCCCTTTATGAAATCCTTCATTTGCCTCTGGCTTTTCCATAAATGTTCAGCCACTACCTAAAGCAGTCGGGGAATTTGTTATGGATATCTGTTAGCCTGAGGAATATCCACAAATTGTGAACATATTCTCACATTGGTATGACACAGTGGCATGCACAGAGGGGGATGGGGTGTTTTCATAACCTCAACCGCCCACCTTCCCTTTTTGTGTATTCCCTCCACTAGATTTAATCCCTCCTAAATTGCCCCTACGTGTTGACATGTGAATTTCATTGTCCACAGTTGTATAACAACTAACAGAAGGCATTACCACAATACATAAAAGAACTATATTCTGCACAGCCTCTGATGGACAAATCACAATGTTGAGAACTTTTTTAGCAAACTATCTAAGCCTTGCGCCACCATTCTTGGCGCGAAGCGTACAAGAAAATTTGAGCCGAAAATGCCTCCCAGATCGCTGGAAATGGTACTTCCCAGGCCTTGTAAGTTGCATCTAAGCATTTTTTAATTTTGAAATTACTAGCGATATAAAAAAAAATATACCAAAAATATGCTCAAGGGGGGGGGGCGACCACTTGGCTTACGCGCCTGGAGTTCTGTAAGCGATACTTGGAAGTATTCTCACATTGTTACACCAAATATGTTAGTTGTTTGACAGTGGCAAGCAGAGGGGGTGGGAGCGATGTTTTCATACCCTCCATCACCCCTTTTCCACCTTCCCCTCTTTAGTTTGTGGACCCCCACCACCACATTAAATCACTTTAAGGTACCCCTAAATATTGTGCATTTCATTGCCCACATGTTATATACATACAGATGGAATTTCCACAAGCATGACAGAACTAGTGTGCACAACCTCTGATCAACAAATTCACTCCTCTCTCCCTTACAAAAACTTCCCAATAGCTTGCAACGCCAACAAAATGTGTAAAGAACATATTGAATTTTCCTCCAAAGTTTTGCCCTCACCACCACACTACTGAAAGCCCAGTTACAAACCAGGAAGGGATGGGTGCAAATGATATCACTCTTGGTAATCATAGTTCATGTCCTCATAGGCTGGTACCTCAGGGAGACGTTCAAGTCGGTTTAGATATTTGGCTCATTCTTACGAAAATGAAATAAATCTGAGGGGTGGATAACAGTGTCCAACTGTTCTTAACTATAGATTCAAACAAGAAAATAAATGAAACAGACACCTTGTATTATTTCTGATAATATATTCATCATTTTATGATTTTAAGAAAAACGCCATGAATACCTACAAAATGTCATACTTCGAAACTTAGGTCATCTATGTATCAGTCAAATGGCAGAGTCACACATGACATGACCTTTGCGAAATACAGCAGAGCAGGGGGAAGGACTTCCATCCTATGCATGATACTAAGTCGAGAGAGCCAAGGACTAAACTGATCCACTCACAAGCCCTCACTGTCTACTGATATCGAGACATATCCTGTGCATGATCACAGCCAAATTATTGTTAACTACTCTTAACCTGTATTCAATGTTATGCTATTCTCTGTGGGTGAAGTTGTGCATCTGAGCATAATGATATCATGAATTGATAACCTTCTTCAACGATCAAAGCGAAAGTTTGTTAGATGAAAATAATCAAATTCAAATCACTGTCATGCAAAATACTTTAGTGTCGATTTTAACTTTGTCTCTGCATATTATATATAGCATGACATGGACGCTATCCTGGTCTCACCTACAGGTGAGCAGTGACACCTTGAGGAACAGTCTTATCTAGTAACACAGAGCAAAATGCTACACAATTAATGATAAAAAGCAGTTTGTATGGAACACCTGAAATTGGTTCAGTATGTTACAATAAACAAAACATGTTTTATACCCTTTACTTTTGCTATGCAAAATGCAAAGTTTAAAGTACTGAATTATTATTATTTCTGTCGAGTTGAGGTAGGGACCTAAACTTCTATCTGCTCTTCAGCATACTTTGTAAAAAAGAAACGATGTACCACAAATACTGGGGCAAATCTCACGATATGAAAGATACACACATATGAACGGAGTACACATGAATGGAATACTATGGTGTTCAATTTCCTGGTTTACTGCCTGTAAGGAAGCAATACTCTGTGGTGGATATAATATATATTCAAGTGGGTGTGTGGGGGCAGGTATGGGCGAAGGCTGGAGTCTGGGAGCAGGCCAACCTAGTATCGGTAGTGTTCTGGTTTGTAGGGTCCGTCAGCGTTCAAGCCAAGATACTTGGACTGTACTTCAGTGAGCTTGGTGAGCTTAACGCCGAGGTGGTCCAAATGTGCGGTGGCTACTTCTTCATCCAACTGCAGCAAAGAGATAAAGATCATATTGTTATGGTCACAGGTAATAGCAGCACTGGCTATAAATACCTACAATGCTTGAGTACATGTAAACATGAAAACATGTAACTGACCATCACATGTCAGCTCCCAACTCAGACATTTTTTCATACTTAATGAATGAAGTGTCAGTAAGTCACAACGGGCTATGTACATGTGAGATTATAAAAAAGATGGAAGGCATTAACATGGCTAAAAAAATGTATTAAAAAGGGCACCAGAAAAGAAGGAGTGGTGCAAGTCCTTTTATAATAGCATGTACCAATGCTAAGGATTTTAAAATGCATTGTTGTTATTAGTGCAATGTGCACTACTTTGCAATGCCTTACTCCCGAACAAATTATGAAACTGAGCTAGATCAGTGTGCTTCATTTCATCAGCTCTGAAATTTACACATTTTCTTATTCTTTCATTTTTTCAATCTAAGTAAGAAATCCCTATGGATCTACAGCTGTTTTGAAGATCAAAAGTTACGGAATATAAGATCTTCTGTTAACGTGTCATTTCTGCAAAGTTCAACCAGTAAAACAGGAACACAGAAAGAGGAACTTACCTTCTTTGGCAGCATGTAAACTCCTACTTTGTATTGGTCCTTCTTCGTCCAGAGTTCAATCTGAGCGAGTACTTGGTTTGTGAAGGAATTAGACATGACAAAGCTTGGGTGACCAGTCGCGCATCCCAAGTTAACAAGACGCCCTTCAGCCAAGACGATAATGTGCCTGCCATTTGCCAACTTGAACCTATCAACCTATGGAATATATATATAAAATAAAAAACATTCACAAGGATCAAAACATAACAATT
The DNA here is from genome assembly GCA_000934455.1 of Apostichopus parvimensis. Lineage (NCBI taxonomy): Eukaryota > Metazoa > Echinodermata > Holothuroidea > Aspidochirotida > Stichopodidae > Apostichopus > Apostichopus parvimensis. Next base: position 31,147 of record KN887829.1, on the reverse strand, counting down.
CACCTAGGGCAAATATCCATTTACACGACAGATGTAGAATCACGGCAGTATGTAGTTATTGTCAAAATTAAGTTATAAAGCTCACCAAACCTAGACTTCATCCATCAACAGTCAAAATACACTTTTTTATTTGTGCTTGAATTTGGTTCTCTCTACTTTGGTAGCATCCAGCCACCTGATGTCAAGGACTTTCCATCTTTTGATGCTTAACAATAAACATGGAGAAAACATCCATTCCATGTGAAAGTGCTGAATAGATCCTGGATAGGTTTTCCATATTTCAAAGCATTTACCCACAATGACACATATTTGTCTGTACAATTCAATCAAAATAATTGTGTATTTGTATAATTGTGATGGATGGATGGATTCCTTGAAAACTCAACAATGTTTGGGCTATGTGTGGGAGACAATACAACACTTGGTTACCATTTATTACGATGCTTAACTTCTGGTTATGAAATAATACAGATCGTTAATCTGGTAAGTTTCATAACTTCTTTTTTAACAACCATCCCTGAAGCCAAAAACAATGCCAAGAGCACATTCTTACCTGTGCCTTGATGTTGATCTTCTCTACGTTGTTGGCATTCAGCCACTTCATGTCGATCTCTGTGTCAAAGTGACCGATGTTGCAGACGATGGCATTGTCGGGCATCTGCTCAAAATGCCTGGGGCAGATGATGTCATCGCAGCCAGTGGCAGATACAAACACTTGACCCTTCTTGCAGGCCTCGTCCATGGTGGTGACCTCATAACCTGAAAGAAGAAGTGATAACTTCATTGATCATATTAGGAAACCAGTGATGCCGAGAAACTGGAATATTCCACTCATTCAATGAGGATCAATTTCATGCCCAGCGTAATGATGTTTCTCATCATAAAGTTTTAATATGTTTCCTTGTTACTTAAGGCAGTTTTGCCCTCACTACAACACTACTAAAAGCCAGTTGCAAACTTGGGAGGAAACTTCCTTACATAACAAGCAAAAATATTAAAACTATATTATAAGAAACATCCATCCATCCATCCTTGGACTTGACATAGGACACCATCACAATCTTGGTGAAGTTTCCATGTACTAGAAACGTTACACACAAAACAACAACTGACGTAATGTGTAAGGTCCTGATCCAAATTGTGCATATTAACAAATGTCAGAGAGCATATACCACATGGCAGGGTATATAGCTCACTCCTGTTTTTGCAGTATTTATTATTAATACAACACAGTATGAAAGGACCACTATCCTACTTTTGCCAAGTAATAATGCCTTTTAAGATCCACCAGCATAATATAAGGAAACAACCAAAGTTCTATAAATCATCAATTTACCTTCCATGGCGGCTTGTAAAGCATTGATGGGGTCAATTTCTGTGATGATGACACGGGCACCAAAGCCTCTCAGGGACTGTGCGCTGCCTTTGCCAACATCTCCGTACCCAGCTACGACACAGACTTTGCCTGCCAACATGATGTCTGTGGCCCTCTTAATACCGTCCACCAAAGACTCCCTGCAGCCATACAGGTTATCAAATTTACTCTGCAAAGAATGTAAAACATTAAACATTAACTTTCTCTTTAAGAATTAAAAGTGTAATCACTAAAAGCTGACTTTTGCATGGAGTTTAAGCAATTCACACGACCTCTCATTCCCCAAGTCCAAATTAACTTATCTATGTGGCTGTAACCACTTCGCAAATTTTGAAACCGACACTTATCCAACATATGCTTTGCCCAATAAAACGATTGGGATTCAAGATTTTCAGAAAACCCAAAATCGATAAAATAAGATACCCACATGTTTAAAAGTAAACAGATGACATTTTACTAATTTAGCAGTACACACAGATGAACGCTATCAAACCGAAATCGACAGCAACATTGCAAATAACAAGAGATATTTTCAACAGCTACAGTATAACTACCTTTGTAACAGAGTCATTAACATTGATGGCAGGCATTTTCAGATCACCAGTTTTCAGCATTTTGTAGAGGTTGTGGACTCCAGTAGTGGTCTCCTCTGACACACCATAGATACCTAACAAGAAGAACGTAGAAACGTGCAAGTACAATTCCCGTTTGAATGAACACCCACGGTTCCAACTCCATATATTATACAAAAGGTATTACAACTTTTGTTACTGTTTCACACATGTGGGAATGTACATAGTTATTTACAGGCATTCCAAACTAAGAATTTTTTCTCAGTTGAAGCTGAGAAAACATATGGAACCAGAATTTTTCGTCTGCACCTGGAGGTTGCAGCAGGAGAGATTGAGATTCTTAATTTTAAAAAAAGGTCATCACAGCAATGAAGCAATTAGACATCAAAGACAATGCATCTTTTCCATACCTCATAATAAACAACACATGAAACCAGTAATGATAATTTTTTTTTCTCTTTTTGAATATCAATCCTTTGTGAAAACACTCTACATTGGAGTACTTCCGCCTGAGAGCGGTCTGTATAGATCTGCACACTTGATTATACATCACATGATCACACTACTTCAACTCAACCACGCTACGACTGGCCTACTTGTCCTCCAAACTTAGATTAAAGCTGCTGGCATCCGATACTATGTTAGACTTACCATCAAGCAGCTGTGGGTGTTTGGTGTGAATCAGATTGGTCAGGTCACCACCATCGTCCAGGATCATGTTCAGAGGTTTGCCGTCTGGGAACATGACGGTCTGTTCGATGCACCAGAGGTACTCCTCGTCCGTCTCACCCTTCCATGCATAGACTGGGACACCCTTCTTGGCCATGGCTGCTGCTGCATGATCTTGGGTTGAGAAGATGTTACAACTGGACCATTGGACCTGCAAGCAAAATGCATCAATATTACAGTTAAAATGTATATAATTTAGCAATGTAAACCTATGCACTCCTCTGTGTACCAGTAAATAAATCTGTGCCAATCATTCTAGTTGCATTTTAACTTTGCACTGTTCGGAACAAGCCCATGATATGCTCGTGATCCCTAAGAGGTCTGAGTAGTTAGAACCATCTGAATGCTCCTAATTTGCTGGTTACTGATTTAGGTCTGCGCAAGAAATTGGGACCCACAGGTTAAAAGTAATATGCAGGGTTTTTATATCTTCTCAAGGGGGCATTGCACTTGATAGGCATCAAAGACCGGACATCTTAATTCAAGTAACTTGTAATGTATATATATGTCATTTTAAGGGTTTCTGACATTTCCATTTATCAGATATTACTATTCAAAGTATCAGACCTTTCTTCAATTTTAAAACGTTTTTTTTTTTACTGTTCCTGGGGAATTTTGGTCGACTAATGATGAGAGAAGAATGATTGCTTCAACTTATTTTTCTTTCCTTCAATCACAGAGAATGATGCCAAAATAGACACAAAATGCAGCTACTAACAGCAAATAGTGCGGGGAGGTGAAGGAAAGCCCATTACAATCACAAGTAGCAACAGTTGCATCTCTCTGATTGTATTTCTGTTTCATAAATATCCCAGAACCGAACGTTCATATTCAGCAATTTTTCAAATCTCATTGTCTACAGGTGCATTGCATCATCAGATATCATTTGCCTAGAATTCACAAAGTCATGACTGTTAATTACTGCTCCTTATTTGCCCAAGGTCTTTGTAAGCCCATCTAATCGGCTCAAATCTGATAAAGAGTCATCTGGATTAGGTCAGCAGGGGGCAGTGATCTTGAGACGATATCTTGGAACAGTAACAAGGGTTCTGTTATTATGCAATCTAAGCAGAGATTTCAAGACTAGTACTTGTCTCTACCATAGAGCTCTGTTTCTACTTAAATAGATATCTGTGTCAACATATTGTAATTTCTATTTGACAATCAGCTTATTGTCTATCTGATTTAAAGAGCAACTTTTGTTAAAGGTTACTTTGACAACCATTTAGCTATAAGCTACTGAAAACCCATGACGAAGCAAAATATCAAGTTTGACAGTTGTAGGTCTGCAAGTTTCCATTCTAAAAAGTTTACTTGAAGGTTACAAAATATTTAAATTTTGAATGGAAATTTTACATGTGATTAATACTGATATATGCAAGAAAGGGTCTGGAATTTCTAAGAGTTGAATTTGCAAGCTTCTGATAATGTGCCAAGCCAATGTACATGTAACCTTGAGAAAGCAATAAAGAATAAGCAGACCAGGTAGCACAACTAAAATGGTCTTTACAACAGTAACACATATGACTATTTACTGACTCAACATATCATGGTATCCATGCTCATGCAGTCCTTGAACTTTTGAATGGAACTGATGCAGGAAAGAAATTCTTTTACTACTGTGCCAATTAGCAAGGTCGTCAGCCAATTGACTGCACTGTGTAGAATTAAGTTAACTGTTAGGGAGGTCATTTACATAAAACTGTATAGAAGGGGACAAAGAACAGAGTCTTGAGCAGTACCAGCTTTGAGCTCAAATGAATTGGCTTAGACAATTTGAGATCAATTTGGTCGGTCCTGAGGTTAATTATATACGACCTCCAGTATTGTTAATGAGATAGCATGTTTTGTTACCGAGGCTTGGTTCTAGAGTGTCCTCCAAAACCTGTGTCACTGGCAATTTCATCACAAGTTGTCTTTAATTTACTGGTTTCCTAGTGATGAATGAGAATATCTGCACAAGAGAAAGATGTAGCTATGGGGGTCAAGTTTGTCGGTTGAGTCGATGTTGATAAAAGTCATTATTTTGTCAATGTCGGTCATTATTTTGTCGATGTCGGTCATTATTTTGTCGGTCATTAGGTCATTATTTTGTCGGTCATTATTTTGGTCATTATTTAGCATTATCGGTCATTATTTTGTCTGTCATTATTTTGTCAATGTCGTTCCTACATACATGCACGTATACAAAGCTTTAAATTTTATATATGTACACTATTTTCTGAGGGATCTTTAATATTATGGACATAGTCTTGCACAAGATACCACAGATACAACCATGCAAAAATTAATAACTCACATCAGCACCAAGATCCTGGAGTGTTTCGATCAAGACGGCTGTTTGGATGGTCATGTGGAGGCAACCTGAAATCCTTGCTCCCTTCAGTGGTTTGGTAGGTCCGTACTTCTTTCTCATAGCCATCAAACCGGGCATTTCAAACTCGGCCAGCTCAATTTCTTTACGGCCAAAGTCTGCCAGGCTGATGTCAGCTGAAATGAGAATTGGGTTTTCGTTTGGTTGATAGAAAATTGCCATTCTGAGAAGCAGAACACAAATATGGCATTACATTGAGTCCTTGACTTTGCATTAATTGTCAAGCAACAGGAATTGTTTGATACTGGTAACATCTCTTATTTTCAACTTAAAACTCTCAGATAGTTTATGGTCAACCTGTTGAAACTTGAAATATGATATCAAGTGATTAAAATTCACTTTAGGCTCAAGGTGACGCAATAAAAGATTGTAATAAAGTTCACATTGTAAGTGATGTTCTTATTCCATCAAATTACCAAAACAATGCTGTAAGTTTGCCTTTTTGTCCATATTGTAAGGTGCTCACCTCGGCTATTTGATTGAGCGATACAGATCAATATTAAGGCACAATTTTACTTACAACTCTCCAAAGCATACAATGATATTATGGTGATGAAATTCTGTTGATAACATTTATGAAACATTTATGAAGGTGGAAAATTCCAATATAAAGTTATGTTATTTTTTTTTTGCACAAAATAATGCAACAAGGTAGGTAGAGAAATTGGAGCATGTGGAAAAATGAGCAACAATCACAACACTAGGTTATGAGTTAAAAAGGACACCAGAATTAATGAACTTGAAAACAGTTCTGGTCAGCACTAACGTCCTTGTTACTGGTCAGTAGCCTAAATCTTTAACGGTCACCAACCCAATGGTATTCAACTTCAATTTCAAACAACCTTTTGCTGACACTCTCAGAACATTTGCTATACAATAAATATTTGGACTTTTTAGTTTTATTATCCAATGGGGCAACGAAATGACTGACAGGTCAGCATTTCTGAAAACTAAGCAATTTATAGAATTGGGCAGTGAGACTAATCTAGCAAGCTAAAGCCTCCCATTCCCAATGAATAGCATTTATATTAATAGGGCTAGGTAGGGGACTATGATTCAAGCTAATCAGTAACAAAGGCAAAATAGCCAAACAGAGGTAAAATGATATCCACAACTGTGCAACAACTACAACTAGCAAGCTATTGACCAATAAACTAAAAGGTGTCAATAACAGCTGAAGTAGGCCTATTGGAATATTGCCCAACAATTAATAACATATTAACAGTGAGATAGGCTAGCTTAGTCCAAACATTATTGCATGTGTTTATCAGTGTAGTTGAGGGCACCGGTTTTATCTGGTTGAAACTAGTTTATTGCAACATAGGACAATGCTAACATGATTAGGCCCCCACCTGGCAGGGCGCCATGTCAATATCAAATCCTGGAAATATCTGGGCCTGCCATTTTGCAACAATTTATAATGACAGGACGTTACACTACACTAATTACAATTTACACACACTAGTTACGTAACTCCCTTGAGTAGATTCATCCATTTAGCATGAATCTAGGACCCAAATCCCTTACTTAATACCCGAAACATCATTGAAAATGGGGCATCAATTCGGCTTAATCTGTGCAAATTGAGAGGCAATGGAAGAACCACGCTGTTATATTCACAACACCACTCACCAACTTTGTATTTCGGTTTAGCATCGGCCATTATGACTGTGTAATAGCGATCAGATCGACAGGCTGAAAGTAGTTAACAAAGTTGTGCTGTGCTAAGAAGCTACGGTAGTGTCGCCTTCACTGCTAGCCACGTGAAAAAGAGGGTGATCAGACGTCGTCATTACAATTTGAGTTAAAAGCTTTGGGCGATGACACTATACAGAGGGGAGAAATTAATATCAACTCGAAGTACTTTTAGTCTTAATTTACCATATTGCCGTGGAAATTCTTATATTTATCTAGATATTAACTTAGATAAAATAAATTTGGTAAATTTTGAAAAATATTAATATTTTTTTTCTTCAGTTAAATTTTTTTTAATTACGAATAGCCTAAGCAAAATGGGTTAGTGCTTTCTGAATAAGAAGAAACGCTTCTGTGATTGGCCAATTACCGTGCCATTCTGAACGTACCACCAATGGAAATTTTCAGAAATATGCACTCAGTCAGCGAGCCTGGAAATTACGTCATGTGATTGGAAAGAAACAGGTGACCCATGACGTCACTACAGATATCAGTCAGTGGATGACAATATTATATTAGTGTACAAAGAATATGTTACCTCTGGTAAATATAAGTTCTAGTGGTACAGTGGATCCCGCTTGCCCTGAATGACTGTTGTTGTAGCTTTCCATAATCAAGCCTATGAAATAATTCCATCATGTATTCTATGCCAGAGATGAGTTTCAACATAAATGATGGCTATTTAGAAGGCCTTGTGAGAGGATTCAAAGGAGGAATACTGCGACAAGGGGATTATCTCAATCTCGTGCAGTGCGAAATTTTAGAAGGTATATTTTGAGACTGTCGAGGAGTGTAGGCCTAGGCTAGGGCCTAACTTAGGCTAGGCCTAACTGAACGATAGTGGAGTTAGTGATATCACTCATATAGCTATAGGGCATTTGTAACCTTACTTAGCCTATGCCTAACTACTTAGGCTACACTATGAATTGATCAGCCAGAAATCAGCCAGATTGTTGTGTGATCATTTATTGAATTTGAAGCCAACCTATCTCCTATTCCTAAGCTCTTCGCTAAAGCCTAGGTTTCGAAATTGACTATCATTTTTTATTTAGCCCTTGAAATGGTATTGAACTGAGTCTATTTAGTATACTACTTTACTAAATTCAATCGTGAATGGAGATTGCTCCAACCATCTACCAAGTACCAGAACTAAATGAGGAAAAAATGCAAAGATTGATGCTAACTTTTCTGTCTGATTACCTGGAAAATAAGCATGATATTCATTCATTCACCTGCTTGCTGTAATGGAAGAAGCTCTTTAGTTCTAGCGCTCAAATAAGTTTGGAAGTCCATATTAAAATAAACAGACAATTTTGTTAACAGAAGGAGAAAAGTTTTGAGAAAAAGGTAGAAAAGGTAAAAAAATGTGAGCTTAAAAACTTCAGTGTTCTTCAGTTAGAACCTGCTTATCTTAAACCAAACTATCATCCATGTTTATGAAAATATGGTTGGTATATGATCTACTATTTTAGTTACTTTAAAGGTTTATTTTCATTGAAAGTTTTCTTAGTACATGAAACACCATGTTTTCTCATTCATTTCCCTTCCAGATTTAAAACTTCACTTACAAAGCACAGATTATGGTAACTTCCTACAGAATGAACCATCACCTTTGACAGTGTCAGTCATTGATGACAAACTCAAAGAGAAGCTTGTTGTGGAATTTCTACATCTCAGAAAGCAGTCTGTAGAGCCCTTATCAAAATTTCTGGACTTTATAACGTAAGTCTTATAGTGTACATTTTAGCATGACTTCATAGGGGCTAAACACAGTTGTATGGATCTGTATGCTTGTAGGTTGTTGCAAAGAGAACCAATACATTCATCTGGTGGGTATGCATATAATGGTTTGGTTGATGCCAAGCTTGTTAACAATGGAAATTCTATTACTTTGGGGAACTAAAGCATCATCGTCAGTGTGCACCTTGTAAACATGTTATCTTAAATATGGTGTATAGATGACCTATAGCGAATAAGTTACAATTAAGTAGTCATTTTTTATGATGGTCAGAGGTCACTTGAGGTTAACACAGGCAATAATTTGAATCACTTTTAAACCATATCATAAGTCCTCCTGAATAATCAACTACAAAGCCCTGTGATCAGTCCAAGTTAAAATAAATTTGATTTTATTACTAAACTATATTAAATCAGTTGAGTACATATTCCATCCTACAGCATGAAGGTCTCCTTTCAAACACAATGTACTCACTTGAAGGTAGTACTTCAAAACATGGAGAGTAGAGTGAAAAAAAAGAAGAAGTTGCACCCACTTCTCAATCAAAATCAAGTTCCTTGAACTTGTTTATCTTTCTTGAACAGTTCAGTCAACCACTGCTGGTCTGCAGAGATAAACCCTGCTGTTTGATACTGATTCATCATAACTGAGTAGGATTTCGCTGCTGCTGCAGCTTTTGATACAGTGGCCTGATTGTGTTTTTTTTTATCTATACAGTTACAGCTATATGATTGACAATATCATTCTACTCATCACTGGGACTCTCCATCAAAGATCCATCTCTGAACTCATTCCAAAATGCCATCCTCTCGGCAGCTTCGAACAAATGGAGGCAGTCAACGTGGCATCTACTCCAGCAGAACTCTACAATGCAATTATTGTGGATACTCCATTAGGTAGGTGCTTCAAGGATCTGATAGTTTAAGAAAACCTTCAGATATTTTTCTTTGAAAGATCTTATCACTAATTGTTTGGTAGTGTACTCTCTAATTGTGGAATGGCAAAGCCAGAGATATATCTGAAATAGTTTGCAGATGGTTGTGGTTTGTGAAAGTTAGTTAACTAGGACAGTTCTGAAGTTAGTTTTGTACAAACTGTACAGTAGAGGAAATGCATCAAAACACAACAAAGATGATGCATCACATATTAAAATCAGGTTAACTTTAAAGGGGTAGGAAGGATGGTGTATGTGGTAGTTTGAAAAATTCTGTGATTTTCAGTAAAAAATGCGTCAGTGTTATTTAGCATTTGCTCATAAGATTGTGTCAATGTCATATTTTATTCAAACAAGAATTTAATGGGACAGACCAATCAAAAGTAAAGATTCATTTGTAAAGAATTATTCAATCTTTTTAGCTAATCACATATAGTTCTGCCCTTCAGCAAATCATATTGCAAAGTCAGTGGCTTTTGCATCATCAAACTGTTAATGGTTACTTTCCTATGAATGTACAGTAAATGTAATAGTTTGCTAACAGTCAATACAGCAGTACAGGCCTATAAAACTCCAGCCAAAAAAGAAAAGAACAGTAAATTAACCATAATAGACTTGTTAACAGGATATGACCAATATTAAAGCTGTACCAGTAAATGAAACTGAATAGGAAGAGAAGACTTAGCCATTTGCTTTGACTTAAACAAGGATGAATTGATATGGAATTTGGTTTCAGTCTGTCCATATGTACATGAACAATGGAAAAGCTATTAACTGATAATTGCTAATAGGAAATAAAATCTATCTTGCATTTGAAATTGTGTCCTGGTTTGCAAAACAATCTAATTTGCAGACTGAAAATGTTTCTTTTTTGCAAAAAATTAATAAACTAAAAAATAAATAAAATAATTCCAGAATAAATAGAAAAAGAAACTTCACACTATTTTTCAAAAAGTTTGATTTTTGATATTACACTGCTCCAACAAGAATGAAAAGTTTGGTGTGGGG